>JAFEMH010004181.1:0-222757 GCA_022495995.1 Adenophora triphylla var. japonica
TCGATTATAGGTTGAACTTGACTTTCGTACATAGCTAGCTCATGCATAGCGTTTCGTATGTAGAATGATTAGCTACTTTATAATTAACTCGCTTATAGAAAAATCAAGTCGGTCATCTTTGTGTTCCACACATTAGAATTTTTTGCTAGTATATAGAACTTTTAGCTCGTATGTAGAACTTTTAGCTCGTACATAGAACTTTTAGCTCGTAAATAGAACTTTTACTCGTATGTCGATTTAACACTTGTCCACTTGAATCTTTGTTGGGTTTCGACTCCTGAGCCCAAGAGGCTAACATGGGCAGCATCTTTTGGTGGTGGCGAGATAGGAAGAAAGCGAGAAAGACCACGGAGAAGAAGGCCGATGCTCAGGCTCGCGGGCGAGAGGAAGCCACGGTGGGGACAGGCCCCACAGCACTTGCCAAAGACAACATAGAGATGGTGCCGATGGAAGGGGTAGAAGAGAAGAAGATCCATTCTTTGAGTGGTACGTCCGTGGGTGCTGCGAGATGGAGGTGACGGAGTCATCCGAGTCGGCGAAAGCTGACCCCAGAGCTGGAGCCCGATTCGGGATGTCGACATGGATACCTGCGGAGCTGGCTATAGCGGGATCCAGCCCTTTGAATGTGGTGGAGATTGATGATGATGTCAGCGAGGAGGTTGACGATCAAGCTGCGAACACAAGGAAGAGAGAATTTGAGATACGGAAAGGGTAAGGGCGTTTCCTCTGGCGAGGCTCTTCCATCTCCTCCGCCTCAACAAATCCCTGACCCGAGAATCTATTGAAGAGATGATGTGGAGGAGATTGAGTGATGTCCCTTCTTTAGAGGGAATTAAGCTGCATGAGTCGCTCCTATCCGGCTATGAACTTGGGTCAAGTCATGCGTGAGGGGAGAGCCGTGGATGTGAGCTGCTAGCTCGAGCTTTGCGTGAGGGCGTAACGCACGAGGAGTTCTCGGCTCGATCTGGACTTGCTCATTGCGAGGTAATTCTTTACTTCCATTTTCATTTTAGTCGCTTATTCTTTTACTCGACCATTGAAGTCTCGAGCTAACACTTCTTTGTTTTCTTTGGGAATACGAGAATCTTACCATGATCGAAGCCGAGGCCAAAAGCTCTTCAGGAGAGCCTCCATTGAAAGGGAGAGCGAGGCCGCCAAAGACTTGTCCCGAAGGCCCAGGGGCTTTCGGCCAGTCTCGAGGAGGCACAACGATACGGACGCCTCCCTATGATGCCTTGAAGCGCGGGAGCGATACAAAGGCGGAGAAGGATAAAGCCTTAGAGGATGCGAAGGCCTCGACCTGCACGGGTTGATGAATTGACGAAAAGAGAGAGATGCCGATCGTTTGGAGCTTGATAAGGTCAAGAAGGAGCAGGCGGCATGTTTCTCGAGATCCTCCAAGAGAGAGACTCCTTTTTGACCAAGGCGGAGCGAGGCCACAATCTTTGCTAGAGCTATATGGAAGGAGGATCTCAAGAAATTTCATTTGGTAAGAAAGTTGTTGATCGAGTTTAAAGAGGGAGATGAATACTTATTTCGACTCTATCATTGCGAAGAAAATCTAGGGGATTCTTGGAGGCTGGGCAAGCGTCACAGGCGGCTCAAGTCGAGCTTTGAAAAGTCGAGCCACGATTCGGGGAGTTTCCTTGGACCGGCTTGCTCGATGGGCGTATGCTCCTCAATATGACATGGCGGCTAGAGAGGCCATTCATTGGTGCCCTTATAATGAAGATGACCTAGCCCATATTTGCTCGAGAAGATAAAGAGGAGCATTGTAGCAGGCCTTGGGTAGCTCGAGTTGGCCCCCCGAGGACCTTTGATGTGGCTTCTACAAGAGCTAGGCCCGACATGGATGAAGCGGGGAGGATATGGAGGAGGAGGGTGAGTTCGACCATCAGGATCTTCTCGGAGTCGGGTAAGCCTTTGAGCCCTCAGCCAGGCGAACCCACTGAGCGAGGATCGGGTTGCTCACCGGCGACCTCAATGTCTCACGATCAAGCTATTTGATTTTTAGAAAAACTCTATGTAATGCAACAAGCCCCATAACATTTTTTGCTCCTTTGATTTCTTGAATGTTGGATGCCTTGGCCCTATTTATTGGGAGCGGCGGGAATACTTTTGTAAGTTTTTTCTCGGAGAGTCTTGGCCCGCTTTTGGGAGACTTATTACATCCCAATCTTAGGCGACCTACGATTCATGAATGTTGTATGTTTTCCATTTTCATATTGTATGCGTCGAGCTAGATGTAGATAAGATGAATGAGTCGACTTGGGCTAGAAGCGACTTGATCTTGTTGGTTTAGTCGACCTCCCGGACTTGATTAACTTTTTTGTGAACGAGATTGGTCATGAGTCGAACCTGTTCGCATACCATTTGAAGCGATTAAGAATCGAGATTAGTTGGAGCGAAGTCGACTAAGAGTCGGACTGTCAAATGGATAAAGGCGATTAAGAATCGAGCTAATTAGAACTAAGTCGACTAAGAGTCGGACTTGTTAAGTAAACAAGGCGATTAAGAATCGAAAGCTTGTTAGAGCGAAGGCGACTAAGAGTCGAGCTTGTTAGGGTGAAGGCGACTAAGAGTCGAGCTAAGAGTCGAGCTAAGATGAGCGACTAAGAGTCGAGCTCGTTAGAATAAAGTCGACTAAGAGTCGGACTTGTTAAATAAACAAAGGGCGATTAAGAATCGAGCTTGTTAGAACGAAGGCGACTAGGAGTCGAGCTTGTTGATATTAATGTAACACTATGTTTGATCGAATAAAGCTGCTTTTCATTGAAGTAGGAATCACGCTTACATCAATTCGAAACTAGCTTTAACACAAACTTGAACTTTGAAAATGAAAACTAGAAGTAGTATTTGATGAGGTGAGTAGCATTGCCAAGGATGTTTCAACTCTCGTCACCTCCGGGATGAGCTATCGTGTAGGTTCCTTCCTTGGCGACTCGAGTGACTACATAGGGACCTTCCCAGGTTAGGAGATAGCTTGTTCTGCTTTGGGTCCTTCTACCCGTTGCCTCAATCTTTCTTAATACATAATCTCCAACTTGAAAAGACCTTGCCTTGACCTTCTTGTCGTGGTAGCTCTTAGTTCGGCTTTGCTTGTAGTTGGCCATTCGGAGGTAAGTTTGTTTCTCGCTTCTCGTCGATTAGATCCGGGTCGATCAATCTATTGGCATCATTTTGCTCTTGATTGAAGAAAGTCACTCTAGCGGTGGGGAATGCGAGCTCGGCGGGTGCCGTGGCCTCGGCCCGTACGTAAGAGCGAAGGGGTTTCCCCGTAGGCCCCAAGTGGTTGTACGGAGCGCCGAAGCGAGGGGAGTTCGTCCAAACCAATTGTTTCGTCGACCTACGAGTCCGAGTCTTGAGCGACGATAGAACAAGTTTATTTGCTTCTTGACTTGCCCATTTCCTTGAGGATAGGCGACGAGAAGATTTCCAGTGTTTGATTCCTACTCGCTTCATTTACGCCGAAGGTTTGGGAGAAGCTGCGGTCCGTTGTCGGATACTATGGCTCGAGGAAGCCCAATCGACACCAAATGAAGTCGTGAATGAAGTTGATAGCATTCTCCTCGGTGATGCGAGCTAACGGTTTGGCCTCGGCCCATTTTGTGAAGTAATCTATGGCAACGATCACATACTTGCAATTTCCTCGGGCGGGAGGGAAGGGTCCAATCAAGTCGACACCCCGCATGTCGAATGGCCAAACTGCGATTGCGGAGTACGCTCGGTTGTTGGCACATGAGGTAAGTTGGCAAACCTTTGGCATTGATCACATTCTTGAACAAAGTTGTGGGTGTCGACTCATGTGTGGCGATGTATCCCAAAGTGATTAACTTGTCGTGAGGGTCACGGCCCCGGTGTCCACCGCAAATTCCACCGTGCACTTCATGTATCAATATGGCGACCTCTTGAGGGTGGATGCACTTTAATAATGGTCGAGAATAGGATCTTACGAATAGGTCGCCTCCTTGAATGACATTACCTTGGAGCTTTCTTTTTGATAGCTCGAGCCTTCTTCTCGTCATCGCGGCTCTCCATTCTCTAAATATGCCTTCATTTCCTCGATCCAACACTTCTCCTGAGTCCAATTTCTTGAGGGATCATCTATGCAATGAATTTTTACTCTTTCATAAATTTGGACTTTCGAGGAAGGAGATAGGTTCATCATGTGGCTCATCGAGGTAGCTAATTTTGAGAGGAGATCGGCTAGCTCGTTGTCCTCTCTTCCAATCCTTTGAATCTCCCGAATTCCAAATCCTTTATCGGCTCCTTCACCGGTCGCGGTATTTAATCAACGTGGAGCTAAGTACCTACGTACTTTCGCCTCGACTTGGTTAACTATCGGTTGTGAATCACGGTAGGCCATGATCTTAGTGGCTCCAGAAACAGCTTGGCGTACTCGATAGGCTGCGATTAAAGCCTACATATTCGGCTTGGTTATTGGAAGCATCAAATTTGAACCTTAGTGATTCCTCATATACGGTCTCGATTTACGGCTCAATCAACACTATTCCGGCTCATTTGCTATTCTTGAGTGGCCCGGCCGTGCTGAATAGACCTTCCAACAATCATCGGGTAGGCTAATGACGACACAGGACTCACAGTGCTTTCCCACTTAGCTTTTTCTTTAGGAACTCGTTGCTCGTTGTCTTCCTTGGTGAACGTAAGCTCGACCAAGAAGTCGGCTAGAGCTTGAGCCTTCAACGCCTTTCGAGGTCGATAGTCAATGTCAAATTCGGTGAGGGCAATTGACCAATTGAGCGATCGACACGAACTCTCGGGCTTGTGCAATATCTTTCTCAAAGGTGCATTAGTAAGAACCACGATTGGATGAGCTAGAAAATAAGCTCGCAGCCTTCCTCTAAGCCACGACTAGAGCATAGGCGACCTTCTCACTAGCGTTGTAATACTCTACTTTCCACATCCGATAAAGCTTTGCTGATATAGTACACGAGGCTTTTGAAGCCCCTCATCCTCTCTAATCAACACCTGCTTTGCCACCGACTTGTCTCCCAGAGATAGATATACAAACAAAGTCTCTCCAGTGGTCGGGCTACTTAGCGGGGTGGAGTAGCGAGGTAATCCTTTAGCTGTTGGAACGACGAATGACATTCGGTCGTCCATTCAAAACTTTTCGCCCCCTCAATGCTTTGAAGAAGGGGAGAGACCGCTCTGCGACTTTGATATGAAGCGGACCGAGAGCTTCTGCTTGCCCTTCGGGATTAAGTCGGCTGCATCTCTTTGACCTTTGGTGGGAGCCTTCATGTCGACTAAAGCCTTTATCTTCTCTGGATTAGCTTCTATGCCCCTTTGAGATACCATGAATCCCAAGAACTTGCCGAGAATTTGCCGGCTCAAACACACATTTTCTTTGGGGTTGAGCTTCATGTCGTTTGCTCGTAAATTGGCGGAGAATGTCTCCTTTAGGTCGACCACGTGACTCCGGCCTTAGTTTTAATGACCATGTCGTCAACGTAGGCCTCCATATTTCGAACAATCTGTGAGGCAAAGACTTTGTTCACCATCCTCCGATAGGTTCGCTCTGCGTTCTTCAATCCAAAAGGCATCATATTGTAGCGGTAGATGCCTCCATTTGCCTCGAAATGCCGTCTTGACTATATCGTCCTCATGCATCTTGATCCGTGGTATCCCGAATAAGCGTCGAGAGCGAGGGTGGAGTGACCGGCGATGGAATCGACTAGCTTGTCGATTCTAGGAAGGGATAGGCCGTCCTTAGGGCGATACAAGATTGAGAGTGGTGAAGTCGACACACATCCGCCATTTGCCATTTGATTTCTTCACCATGACCACGTTGGCCAACCACGTTGTATGAGCGGCCTCTTTGATTATCCCCGCATTCAAAAGTTTTTGTACCTCGGTTTTATGGCCTCCTCCTTGTCGCGAGCAAAGCTTCTCAATTTTTGGGGTCTAGGCTTTATGGTCGGGTTGACTTCCGATCTGTGAACGGCGACCTCCTCCTTGATTCCCCTCATGTCTTCTACCCTCCATGCAAAGACATCATTACTTTCTTTGAGTAGCTCGATGATTTACGCTCGCTCCTCAACCGATAGCCGCTTCCCAATCGAATTTTTGGTCGGGGTAAGAAGGGTTGGTGATTACGACTCTAGCTCATCCACAACTTCTAGCTCTGGTCCATCTCCGAATTGTAGAGTCTCCACTATGATTTCCTCGACCTTTTGTCTTTCCTCGGCTCCCAAGTGTGGAGCCTCCTCGGCTATCATATCATCAAGCTTGTCGCAACCTTCTTTGGTAGTGGCCCCAGAGTTATTGTCTATGCGGAGGCATAGGTTGCCTATGAGGACTTGATCGACCATAACTACATCCTGGATCGACCATTGTGTTGTCAGAGTGACGTGTCGACTCATGCATGACCTCGTCATTTGAGCGATAGGTCGACTCTTCCACCATGGTGATCGTTGACAATCCGGGTAGTTTTGGTGGCCCACTGGGACGGCTTCAAGTAGCCATCGGCGGTCTCAATCTCTAGCTCCCTTTTCTTTCTTTCTCTTAGAACATGATCCGGATAAGCACGAGCCGTGCCTTGTACGCAACCTACTCCGGCGAGGTGTGGGGAACTTTACTCGCTGGTGAGGAATTGATGCTACCATTCCAAGAGCGACACTGTCCGGGAATTCCAAGTATGGCGGCATAGTCACTATTTACATCAATTACGATAAATTGTACCTTCGAGACAACCACGAGGGGTCTTTGGCCTAGGTCGACGTCGAGCACTATCGGCCTTTAGCATCAACTCAGAGGTGGTTGGTGAAGCCCTCCAACTGCCATCATATCTCTCCAATTGTTCATCATTAAGACCCATCTCCTTGAAAGTTTTGTAAAACAAAATATCCTTGCGAGGCCCCTGTCGACTAAGAGTACGCTCGTCGTACATCCATCAATGAGACACAGGATGACGAGAACTTGCTCCCTAGCCGCCATATTAGTTGCCAATTCACGGGGGTAGAAGGCGATCGCTTCATCTCTTACTTCTCTCCTTGGAGGCACATGTGGAGCCTTATTGAGTGGAATATCTTGTGCTTGATGGCCGTGTTGCTCGCTTGTTCGATGATGACCCCCGGGTTCGGTCTAGGCTGCCTAGGTCCTTGTTGCCCATCTGTTTGCTCACCTCCCCGGCTTGAGGTCTCTTCACATAAGCTTCGAGTCTCCCCTGGTCGACCATTCTCTGGATGATACGCTTTAATCCCAAGCAATCCTCGCTGAGATGACCGGTGTCTTTGTGGTAGTCGCGGTACTAACATTGTCCCTCCTAAACTTGTTGCTGGATTCATTGGGACTGGAGGAGCCGGTTCGACGGCATTCAAAATCTCGGTTCGACTCACCGTGAGGAGTGAAAGCTTCGGGCACCTTCTCTGTTGCCCTAGTTACATTCTTTCCATTTTTATTGTTCCCCCATTCTTGTTGGAGTCCTTTTTATCATCAGCGACTTCAACCTTGGGGCTCTTACCATTCTTCTTTTCTTTCCTCTCGTCAGCAAGAGCGACGTTGTATACCTTCTCAAACAACTCCTGTCGAGTTGTTACTGTACGAGCTGTGAGCTCGTAATCCATGTCTTCGAGGAAATACCGTTTCGGAAGCGGTTAATGACTTCCCTATCGGTGAGGTCTTCCTCTATCTTATCAACCATCTCTTTGAACTTGGTGAAATAGCTCATCGAGCTTTCATTCTTACCACTGCACCAAGTTATTCGGATCGGTGACGGTTATCTTCCGAGCTCTGCGGTCGAGAAGCGGTCTAAGAATTTTGTTACGAAGCATGCCCAAGTGGTGATACTACCGGCGGCCAAACCATTGAACCAAGTTAAGGCTGCCCCAGGTAAGTGTGCTTAGGAGAGCTTTGCACATGTTGTCATCCTCATTGGCGACAAAACACATAGTGGCTTCTAGATGTGCTATGTGGCTCCTGGCATTTGTCGACCCAGTACTTCTCGAGAAGAGGCAACTGAAAGTAGGAGGAGGTCGACTATCTCGATTTCTTTGGATAAAGGTCGAAGAGCAAAATCAATTCGTTCAACCTTTCCCCTGCCTCTTTTTCTTCTCCTCTTCCCATTTGTTCGAATTTCTTCTTCATCAATAGCCATTCTCTAGCATCGGGTCTTTCATCTCCTGGAGGGGAGCAGCATTCGACCTCGGCCTTCACTCCTTCCTCGTCTCTATAGGAATCGGCCCTCTACGATCTTACGGGAGATCTATGTCATTTGCTTCTTGGAGGCGACTGCGCCTCTCGGCGGCGAGATGGCGACTGCGCTGTTATCTCAGTGGCGACCTGCGCCTCTCCTCTCTCATGGCGACACTGCGCCCATTCCTGTCTCTTTGAGACCACGATCTCTGTGTTCTTCTTTGGGAAACATGTACATTTCTATTAGCTGCATTAGCGAGTCCTCAAATCGAGATTGAGCCTCCTGCTCTCGTTTCGTTGAGGCTAGCCCTTAAATCGTTACTCGGCACGTGAACTATAGTAGGAGCTCGACGTACTATTACTGTCTCGCCGTTACGTCCCACACCTTCGTTTGGCCTAGCACTCCTGGCTGTTGCCCATTAGAAACCCGAGTAGGGGCCCTCTCGAGAGCGTATGTCGGCTGTTTCGCCTCCTCCGTGGCTATCAAGTCGGCCGGAATCGAGCTCGCTCCAACATCATCTCCTTCTTGCTCGTGGGGTTGGTGGAGGGACTCGCCACTGTTTCCAACATTAACCTGGCCGGTTGGACGTTTTGGAGGAGGTGGAACTCCTTGCCCATCCATATGTCTTTTCCCTCTCCTTGTGTCGAGGCAATCCTCTGCCGTCAGCGACACTAGTAGAGCGTGTGGCTCTACCGTAGGGACGATTTGGTGGGGGAGGAGGCAAGTTCAAGTTTTCGGCATTTGCGTTCATGTTGTTGTTGTTTACTTCGTCGTGCCCAGTGAAGCCTCGGATACGTCCTTACGAAGTCACCATTGTTGTAGGTTAAGAAAAGTTTCGAGGTCAAGTTTAAAAGCACCTTCCGTGATGGAACCAAGCGATGTTTGCAGAAATATGCTTATCAATCTTCCTCCACGTGGCGGGGCCCGATCACCTGGCTTCTTGACACAGCAGAACCCACGACTAGCCGGATGTGTCTCGGCGAAGACTCTCGGGCGTGAGTAAGATAACAGGTTGTATAAAGCTCAAAAATGTATTGAATAATGAACTCAAAATACAAAATGGCGGTTACCTTTCACCGTTTGGTAGTGATGAAGTATTTATAGGCAAGAGTGATGTATTTTTGGGAGCGAAGCTTATGTCCTCCGAGATTATAGCGGCAGTTACTTGGACGTGGGAACATGTCTATAACGGTCCCTGATTTATAGGGATGTGGTTATGAGGATTGTTCAACCAAATAAGCCGACAAGTGTTAAGTCGTCACTTATTGATTTAGGTCGAGGTCGTCACTCGTGGAATGGTCGACCTGACTGTCGGGTAGAGCATGGTTCGTACCCGAATTGTAATATGGATTCTGAGGTCGGACTAAGTTAAGTCGGGGCCTGGTGAGCCGGACCATGGGCTTAGTCGACTGATCCTTGAGATGGGCTTTGGGCCCTGTTTTGATTGGGCCAGCCTTATTGAGAATGTGGAAGTCCAGGCTGTCCGTGATTGGGTTTTACTCGTTTGGCCCAACTCGACACTTTTGGTATGTTCAATAACTTATGGAGAAACAGATTTTTTTCAAAATTTTCTGTAAAATCAAATAGGTACAAATTTCACGAGGCAATGCAAAATGAAATTTAGAGTACATCGCGGGTAAGGGGGCGTTTGTTTTTCTCTTTTAAACCTTGTTTGCCTCTTAACACTTATTCATTAAGAGGATTAGAGAAATAAGTGTGTTTTTTTTTTTTTTTGAAATAAGGCTTGTTAGGCTATTAAAGTTCTCTTAATTTTAAGTGGTTAAAATGTTGCTGAATTGCCTCTGAAAGCCTCTGAAAGCTACTGTTTCATATTTGGTTTTGGTTAATTTTTTTTTAAACCGTTTACTGTTTCATACTGCATTTACGTTTTTTTTTATTTATTTTTTATTTTTTTTTAACTGTTTCAGATAATGAATTCAGATAGAAAACCAAACAACTTATCCAATTCAGAATTCAATTTTCAGTTGCTGCCTCTTAATCATTCAGCCATTTTCATAACTGAAATCAAATTTCAGCACTTAACATTTAAAAAAACAAAAATCCCCTAAATAAATGTACTTAGGCCTTTAATCTTCAGCCGACTTCGTTTTGGGCCGATCTGTGAGCCCAATTGAACTAATTCAGTTCAAAATTTCACTCCCATACCTAAACACTCCACCACGTCAAACACAGCCAATAACTATCCGCCACGTCAGCTTACTGCTGACATGTCCACCCCCGAACGGCAACTGACATGTCCAACAGTCGAAAGTAAACAAAAATAAAAAACGGAATTCCCAAACTACCCTTTCCCAGGATGTCATCACTCACGAAAAGATTAATAATTTAACCAAAAGTTAGTGGCATTTTCGGAACTCAAATTAGAATTCTTTCTGCGAACGACGAACTCAAATTTTCCGATCCCAGATCTCCTCTCCTCTCTCTCTCTCTCTCATCGTGTCTCGAAATTAGTGATTTTTGCTCTATCTCTCTCCTCAAGTTTTCTCTCTAGAAATTTGCCCGTTCGAATGGCCGCGCCTTTCTTTTCAACGCAAATTCAGCCATTTGTTTATCAGGTACTGCTCCCTTAATTGATTTTTTCTGTTGTGTTGGTTTTTTGATGATTCCATGTCTATCGGTAGAGAGAACTTTGAATTGTTAAATTGTATCTGATGTGTGTTTGTGTTTTTGGTTGTTGAGAAAGTGTATGGGGGAAGAAAGTTGAATTCAGAATTATGAATTTTGAGTTTTCTGTTTAGGAAACACCGAAATTATGAGTTTTCATGTCTGTCTGTTAGGAACTGTTTGTCTAGCAGCATCAACCAGACTTTGGTTTGAGTAAGCATGGAGATCAGTAATAAATAGAGATAATTAGGGGCGTGTGTGTGTGTGTGTGTGTGTGTGTGATGAACTTACTTTGGATTGAATTGAATTGCGGGAAATGATTCATCTACTCGCTGCAAGTGATTTGGGCTCAAGCTTATTGGAGTTGAGTTGTTTACAGGAATTAGTCCACTTCAAGCATCTAGTTGCGTGTATGTGAAATTGTTAGCATGTCGAGTGTTGTTGATAGTTCTGTCAATAAGGGTATTGTGTAGCTGTATATGATCATTAACGGAGAATGTCTTGATGTTGGGAATAGATTGCTAGTAGAGAAATTTGGGGGCGGCAGTAAAGACTTGGTTAGGACGAAAAAAGTGTTAGAGAGAGTATAGATGGACGATCGTGCAAGAAATTGAATAAATGTAAGGAGAAGGTCACCTTTACCCTCCTTACCTCTTCATCTATGTAGAATATGGACATGAAGCCATCAGGACGATCTTGATCTAAGCTGTTGGGTGGTGTGAGTAGGGAGGACTTAAGTTGTCTACTTTGCACGTCAATATCTTAATTACAAAAGGAGGTTGCCATTTGGAGTTGGCTGTGTGGCTACTGCTTGGGTGTGTTTGTTATGGCCGAAGTTGAATAATATTTTGGCATTATAGAGCTCTCTAATGAGGATGGGAAAAGCAAGTCTCTGAAAGACTATGTTCGGGATAATGTTGGATCTCAAAGGAGCTAACATAGGAGTGAGATGTTGGACTAGAAGTCCACTGGTTGAGTGAGAGATGTTTCGAGGGATAAACTTATTATACTCCGTCCGTCCCAAAATGATCTTCCCACTTTTTTATCATTACTACGAATGAACTTTGAGCAATTATTTTAGATTGATTAAATTATCATAACGAAAATGTAAAACTTGTTATTGATAGTATTGTTTATGGTATATCAATTACAAGTTTTAGATTTACATTAGCATAATTAAAACATCTATAATTATTGCTCAAAGTTCATTCGTTGTAACGGCCAGAAAACTAGGAAGATCATTTTGGGACGAGGGAGTATGATCTAATCCTAGAGGGCCATGATTTACATGATCAAGATCTTGTTCAAACAAATGAATTTCTTTCTCCAGAGATGCTAGGGTTCAATACTTGTATGTTGCATCTTTCTAAGGGGTCTTCCAGGAAGTTGTGCGAGGAACGCTCTATAGTGACACATGCTCATCCCTAATGGATTAATAAACAAGGCTCTTCCAAAAGGTTAAAATTTTTACCTGTGTGCTACTACTTAATTGAGTCACCAAATTTGGTATCACCTTCAAAATTATTCTTTTTGTTTAAAAAGATTGTCTTGGCTATACTTGTCCCAAAATGATTTCCACTTTCTAAAGTAAAACACTTATTATTTTTTTTCGTTTCCTACTACGCCTCTCGTTAAACGCCCGAGTTTTATATTCTGTGACTCGTTGATTAAACAACATCAAACTAGTGCCATAATTAACAGGTTCTGGAAATTTTGATAAAAGATGTGAAGTAATTAATGATCTTTTTTAATTTGTGTAAAAGTTAAGCAGGGCGATCTTTTGGGCATTCCCATGAACTCAATCCAAAGCCTACCTTTGACATGCTACTTCCACCATCCAATATAATAACTCGCTACTCATCTTGCAACATCTTGAGTAACGTCAGTCACTTTTATATGTGCAAAATCACGGCCTCACACCATAGTAATTTCTACGCTAGGGATATCTAATAAGTCCTACCTGCTGTAGGATTTGAACCAATGCCTCCCGGCGTATGAAAGCAATACTCTAACCCCTTAGTTAAGTAGGTCATTTCTCGTTACAAAGAAATCCAAAAGGAATCACACATGCTCAAGCAAATCCCCCACAAATACTACAAATGTGGTACGGTTGTACCATGCCATTTCTGAGGGGTTGCCACACTATTACCTTATTAGTTTCGAACTAGGACCTTGAAAACAAGAACGTACCAGGTTTATGTACATGGCCTAAGCAGGGTACTAGACCAAGTGCATTAACCTAAATAGGTAATTAAATGTAGATTCTTGATACTGCACCTGGCTCAAGCAAGAGTCTCTAGGGAACAAGTTAATTGAAGATCAAATTACTTAGTGAGGAGAAACTTTTACGTGGCCATCAGAAGTTTGGTTGACCCAAGGACCCTGGCTTTTTTGTAAACAAGGTTTCCTAGGAATACTCTTGCTTGACCGTAGGAGGTTGAGATAGCCCTCAAATCCCAACATCCAATCAATAAGGGCTCCAAGGAAATAACTACAAGCCTCATCCAACAACCTTGATGTAGGAGACGATTACCTCGGATTTGTTCTGATGGAGAAGACGATTTCAGCCCAGGCGGGCGCCCCAATTCAGCCAAGGCGGCCGCCCCACAGGTGTTCAACGGAGATGGATCTTCTGGCTTTGAGTCGAGCGCATCAACCAACTCCAGGCGGGCGCCTCAAGTTGGATTTGGATCGGCCATGGCTACTGATCTTCAGGCGGGCGCCTCGCAAGGACCGGGCGGGCGCCTCACGCTATTGACGGAAATACTGAAGTTTGTTGGCGTTGCTTTATTGTTTGCTGATTTTGGTTTATTTAATTAGGGGTATTTTAGTCCTTTGTTTTATTATTTGGTTTTAGGGTTTAGAGATAGTATTTAAACATCTTTTAGGCTCTGTTAAAATCAGTTTTTGATATTATTAATTTCAAGAGTTTTTCTCTTAATTCCTGGTGGATTCCAGATTATTACTGGTGGATTCCAGTTCATTGTGTTTGAGGATTCTTCGCTTGAAGAGTTTTTGTGATTAGTGCGCTAATCACGAAATCTATCGTGCTTCCGTGCTGCGTCAGTTGGTATCAGAGCAGGCTTAACCTGTCTTTTCATCACTGATTTGTTATGGGGGATCAAGTAACAAGAGAAAAATTCAAGGGACTAGCCACGCTATGGCCGCGTTGACAACACAGATTGCTGCGTTTGAGGCTGCTTAACATGGTCACAACGTTCGTGCTAATCGAAATCGTAGGAGTGAGAGAGGCAGGGAGATTGAACGGATTCGACGCCAGATTGTACAGGGTCGACTCCCTAGGAAAGCAATAACCACCGCTATTGCTGCGTTGAATGACGATTTCAAGGGTTAGCATGTGCAACATGTATATTTTGATTACTGAGGATGGAAAAAGGCGATATTGGTCCCACATATGAGACAAGTCACTTGCTTGAGACTTGCCTTAGTGACTGGTGAGACTAGAGACCACTCTATTTGTTATCATACCTTTTCCCCTTTCGCTTTAACTAATATGTCTTGGCTTCCACCTCGACCTTTACCCTTAGAGTCTTAGAGGTTCTGCAGTCCGGGTCACACCAATCATATGTCACCCAACACACCTCACAATTCACAACATCTGGGGACACGCACATTCTACATCACTAATCTGTTATATTTTAGATATTTTTGAAAAGTGCCAGTCTCATCACATAATTTGTGATCTCCAAAGTTATTTTTAAATGGTACACAAGACTCTCAGAAGTTGGAATTTTAAACTGCCATTGTCATTGAAGATGTTAAAAAGTTCCATTGATTCTTCACTTATGTAAATTTATTAGGTGAAAGCTCGCGTTTTAAATGAACAAAGAACTATGGATACTTAAGTATGAGCCAGTTGGTTGTCCGTTCCATCCTTTTGAACGATACCATTGATAAATTACATTGAAAGTTACTCTCAAATATACAGGAAATTCTTGCCTTAGTTGAGTGAGTGATAGCGGCTCCTGCCTACTGAAACACCTTGTTGTGTTATTCTTTAAATAGCATCTTGTTTAAGAAGCACAAGTACGAGCCTTGTCGCAATGCTAAGGTTGCGGCATTTAACCTGAAGGTCATAGATACAAACAACGGAAATAGTCTATTTCCTTGGTGGTTAGACTGATTACACTAGACCTCCCCCGCGCTACTCCTCAATGGCTGAAGACTCGTGCTATATTCTCTGTCTTTTAAGAAGCATGCTTCTTTTCACGCATGGTGTCCCTTCCTATTTACACTAGACCCTAACTTCCCTCTATATGAACGTAGGGGGTCCTGCTTTCATTTAGGCTTTAGTGCCTACTGTCAGGCAAAGTATTATTGTGCAGATTGCATAATCTTGGCAAGTGTTTGGCTGGTCAAAGCCTGTGCAGCAAGCCCTTATCATATATTGAATATAAAGAGGCTGGTTATATGATGAGTGTTTTGGATCTTGGTGATCCGTAGGCTTCTACACAGCCTTAGCGGTCTTGATGTCTTTGACACCCTTGATGATTATTGATTCTTATGATATGGATTAATCTACTAGGGTCATTTATCCTACATATTCTGTTGCATTTTATGTGGTTGCTGATTATATGTAAAAGGACTATCTCTGAAATAGTTGACATTTGTGTGTCTCTGTGTATATGCGTGTGCCTTCCATTCTTGTTCTTTTGGCATGACCAATAAATTAGAAAATAAACAATTGATTTTGAATTGTGTCAGTTCCTCGTGGTTGGAAACACAAGGCTTTTGAGTCTTTCAAGTTTAAGATTATTTCTTTCCCATGAAATTTTGCAAAAATGTTAAGTAGTGCGCCAGGGATCTCAACATGGTGATTTTGGAGAAAAATAAAATCAGAATTTTGTTTTAGCATATAAATGAACTATTAAGCTTTTGACTGTACATATTGCCTATGCTTTCTTTCTCTGTGTGCGACTAATGTTGGTTAATGGAATATATAGAGCCCCCAGGATGCCGTTACACCTTTCCAAATCCTGGGCAGTGAAGCTCAGATTGTTCAGGTATACATATATAATGTTATTAACCTTTTCCTTTCAGAAGAGATATACTTCTCCTTGTCACTAGTCACCTAATTCTTGTCTTTTTGGTTCTGATTTCGCATTTTCCAGATTATGTTGAAACCACAGGAGAAGATTACAGCAAAGCCTGGTATATTGTTTTAAATGTGAAGAATGAATTCTGTTGCTAAACCCATCTTCTTTATCTATTTATGTTTATCGGGATAATATCCTCTCAGATCCATTCCAACATCCTAGTATAGGCATTGATACAAGAATTAGATGGGCTAAAAAGAGAAGGGTGCCTCTTGATTCAGCCCCTTACTCTATTAGCGAAACCTGTAGGAAACTCCACTTTCTTTAATATCCCATGGCATTCACTGAAAAGGATGTAGTATTAGTGCTTAACAGAAAACATATGAAGTTTAATTAGGGTTGTTGCATATATGATTTATTTACGTCTGGATATGGACACATTTTGGACATCCAAAATGGAATGTAAGACACTTAGTGCAAGGCGGATAGTGCATATATTTGATTCATTCGGATTATAATTTGTTAACCATCTTTTTACTATCTGAAAGGGCAATGGAACCAATAATATTTATATCGTCTGCAGGTTGCATGTGCTACATGTCTGGATCTATAGAAATGGAAAATGTCTATGCCCCAGAAAATGAAGCGGGTATGTGGCAGTGGCTATTCGGGAAGAACACAATAAACATAGTTTTCAAAAATACCGGTTCTAGTGATGGATTTGTTGGCCTTGCTGCACCTTCTTTAGCAAGAATTCTCCCGGTTTGTAGCATTCGACGCTCTACTGCATTATGACAGTTTTTAGTTGTCTCATTAATTACAAGTACAATTTCTGATCTTGACTTAATGGCACTGAAATCTTATATGTTAAAAATATCCGTTTATTTTGTAGCTTGACTTGGCAACATTTGGTGGTGAATTGTTGTGCCAGGTATTTGATTCTCTAACTGGGCTTTTCATTGTTTACCTGAAGTTTTGTTTTGAACTCTTTGGGCTTTGAATCTTATTTTTTTGAGCTGGATCTGCTTATGACTTAGTTAATTTATTTTGTAGCCAGATGCATTCCTTTGCTCCATCAATGACGTGAAAGTCAATAATACAGTTGATCACAGGGCACGCAATGTTGTAGCTGGTGTAGAGGTGAGATTGGTAGCCTTGAACTCTGTTTGATTGCTTAACATCCAGCACTCTTTGTGATCCTGCAAATCTCATTTAACTGAGTGAATACATCTGATGGTAGCCTTTTGGTGTCTGTAGGGCTTTCTGAGACAGAAGCTATCTGGCCAAGGCTTGGCATTCGTGGTTGGGGGTGGATCTGGTATATACTAAATTACTCCCTCCGTCCCATTATAAATGTTGCATTTGACTTGTCATCGCTCTTAGGAGATGTGCTTTATATGTTTGTACATTGCTTGGCATTCGTGGTTGGGGGTGGAGGGAGTAATACCTTTACATATATCATTTCAAGATTTATCTAGCTGACTTTTCAGCAAAATATAGACATGGAGAATCTTCTTAAAACCATCTAATTAAGATTCTTCTAACAGTTGACCCGAAAGAGAGCGCGAGGCACTATTAATTTAAACTAGATTCATTGCAAGATTTTGATAATTTACCAACTCATCTGAAACTTTTTAATATCATAGAGGACTCCATCATCATATATCAGGCCTAGCGCTTCCACATATGACCCACTCAGATACAGACGGAATGCTTCACAAGCAAAAACCGGGTTCCGATGTTTGCCTAGCAATAGTATGGGAAACGAGTCTAAGCAGATGATTTGAAGTCAGGTTTAACCAGCCAGAGTTAGTGTGATATCATGTTAATCTACTTGCTCATCTTAGCTAGTTTTCTTGGGAACTTGCATCTGAAATACCTTGGGTTTAGATAGAGCTACACCCTCAGTCCCAAATTGAATGTCCTATATTGAGTTTTAGGAAAATTCAAGGGAATTGACATGTAGGCACTTTTTGTAGCATGTACACATGTATATACCCTTAATGATCTTACTATATAACATTATTATGATCACCAACAAGGAGCTTTATGTAACTTCACTAAAAAAGGTTATTCATTTTGGGACAAAACTTTTACCAAAATGGACGTTCATTTTGGGACAGAGGGAGTACAAAGGTAGGACTTGCTGGAATCTGAAACACATGCTCCCATTTGAATTGTCTTGCTCAGGGAGATACTTTGTATTTGTCTTTTCCTTCTGGAAGCTAAATGACCTAGAAAATCCTTTCAGCTTTTTTTGTCTAGATAAAAAGATAAATGAAGAATGGCAAAAGTGAATTATCTTAAGGAGGGGGCAGGCATCTTGGTAAATATCAGGTGTTTAACTGCTACAACACAATGTCTATTTATTTCTCTATATATGCATCCCCTTCGTAATTTTTAGTATGGCGGTAGGGTTAATGTGTTTTAATGTTAGCTGCTGCTTTTTCTAGGAATTCAAGATTTATATGCAGTTTACAGCATCATTATTCTTCAATTAGTTGATTATATATAGTCAGTAGATGAATGTGTCTGACCTTTATTTGCGCTCATTTTTTCCTTTCATGGTGGTTAGTTGTTCAGAAAAATCTCGAGGTGGGGGAAGTTCTTTCAGTTGACGTGGCCAGCATTATTGCATTGTCATCAACAATCAATGTACAGATCAAATATAACGGTCCTATAAGAAGAGTCGTCTTCGGGGTAATTTGTGTTTCATTATCTTTTCTTATTCAACTTGGATTTTCACTGTGCCATCTCTTTCGTTTCTTGCTTTTATCATGGTTTTCTGATGCCATCTTCTCTATTTTGTTGATCTCAGGGAGAAAATCTAGTAACAGCTGTTTTAACAGGACCTGGTATTGTCTTTATTCAAAGTTTACCCTTCCATAGACTTTCTCAACGTATCGCAAGGTAAATTCTTTCAGTTTAACCAAGTCCTCTCTCCATATGTGTGTGTATATATAGTGGCGAAGAGGATCATGGTGCCCTCCGTCCCAAAATGAATGTACAAAAAAATTCAGATTTGCTCTTGATATATACATATTGATTGTTCATTCTGTTTAGTTTTAACAAAGAAGCTTTTTGTATTTTGCAGAGCGGTTACATCTCCAAACATGCGAGACAACCCCAAGTTCTTTGTTCAGATCGCTCTCTTTTTCTTTCTTGCTTACGTGGTCGTTGTCTCATCGTTAATCTTGACCGATATATAATTAGCTTTTGATTTTTTTAATTTTTTTTTTTTTTTGATATTCACAGAACTTACCTTCTCCCCTTTCTCTTAAAGTTGTCATCTTGAAATTCAGTCATGATTTCAAGACAGGAGGGAGGTTTCCGAAACACACAAAAAAGATTCAAAGTTAGTTTGTAAAAACTAGTAAAGTTTGTTGATTGGTGCTTCATGTATTAGTATTGCAATTATTTGTGACTAAAGGTTGATTGGTGCTCCAGTCGGCCGGAAGTTGAACTGTGGCGACATAAGTTTTGTTACTCGTTATAGTCAATGCTCTGAATGAATTGAGACATATTCCCTTATTTTTAAACTAAGATTTATTTGATGATATGGGACTCACGAGTCACCTGAAGGCAGGCAATTTAATTTGAAACATTGATGCTAATACTTCTTTCTTCCACTAAAAAATACACTGTACTTTGCTTGCTGTAGATACAAGAATTAAACTTTTGTTTTGGACACAAGGATTAAGTGTAAGTGAATAATTGTTGCGGTATGCAAATGTATCCTGTTAAATAAAAAAAATATAAATATTTTCATTTTAGAAGAGTATAATTTTTAATAAAACACCCAATATAACTTTTAGTGGGAGTGGCTATTACTATTACTTTTAGCATTTTAGCAGTGAGTGGGAGTGGCTAAAGTATACTCCCTTCGTCCCACTTCAATTCCCTTCGTCCCACTTCAATTGATACTTATTTTTTTTTTGGTCCGTCTCACATCAATATCAATTGATACTTACCAAAAATGGAAAGGAATCTTCACTATTTACCCCACTCATTCTCTCTCATATTTTACTTTTTCACTCACAACATTCTCTCTCCTAACTAATCCTCCCACTCATTCTCTCTCCTATTTTACTTTTACACTCACAACATTCTCTCTCCACTTTTTCTCTCTCTTACCTTTTCTTAATATGTGTGCCCTTTTTTTTGGTATCCATTGAAGTGGGATGAAGGAAGTATATATTGAAATAAAATATTTTATATGTATAAATTTTTATTTGTGGGTGTGATTTTAGATGTAACAATATATGTTGAATCATTTGATACATGTAGTAATGTTACACGTGTGTTGAAATGTTGAATGTAGTAATGTTACACGTTTGTTGAAATGTTGAATCCAACTGATGTATATTATTTTAATTAATAAAGCGGATATTTGGATAAGTTTTGTTCTAATTGGGAAATTGTACTTGACCGCACAAGTTGTACCATGAATATTTTTATCCTTATATTTTGATAACTTTTGTCCAAACATGTAAATTAGTGAAACTTGTACATAAATACTTAGCATGTTGTACCACGAGTATTATATAATAATCCTTATAAGGAACGGATTTTGACAATTCCTAAAAAAACCTTTTGGCTTAACATCAACACAAAAACTCATGTGAGAACATGAATACCCGTCTCATTCATGAGACGGGTCGGATCCATGACCCGCGCCAAGGTGTATCAGCGCTCGCCCAAGTCATTCCATGTCTTGGTCCAACCCACCAATTTCAGTGAAAAGTAATAGTTACTATAACATAATGTAATAATTGTATGCATATAAAGTAATAGTTTGTATACATTAAAGTAATACATATATACAGAAAAGTAATAGTATTTTTTCCTATATACACGAGACACATCTCGTGTGAGTTTACACGAGATGTGTCTCGTGTGAGTTCACACGAGATGTGTCTCGTGTAAACTCATACGAGATGTGTCTCGTGTGAACTCACACGAGATGTGTCCGGGCTTCGGGTCATTTCGATCCGTCTCATCCATGAGACGGATATAGCTGTTCTCGTGGGAGATCAGCTCTAACATCAATGCTTAAAGAAAATGAGAAATTTTTGCAATTGCTTTAAAGACCCCTAAGACAAAAGTTAAAACCCCCCAGGCATTCTCATTTTCAATCACTCCTACCTGAAAATGTAGTATTATTTTATAATAAAACATTACAAATGTTAATTTTCTGAAGCAGTATTATTTCTTTAAATATTCATTGGGATTTTTAAATATTCATTGGGATGAAGAAAGTAATGTTTATTTTTTTGGACACAAAAAATGTAGTATTATTTTTTGGTTATTCATTTTGAGTCGACAGTAATATTTATTTTTGAAATGAATAATATAATTTTTTATAAAATTATATTTTTTAAATTATTTATTTAAGATGGAAAAAATAATATTTTTATTTAGTTTACTTTATTAATAATTATTATTTTGTAATTTAAAGTGAGACGGAGTTTATACTTTGATTTGGTTTGGTTTGATCGGTTATGGACATTACCTTACCAAGGATAGGTTGTGGACATTACCAAGGATAGGTAATGTGGTTTGATCGATTGTGTACATTACCAAGGATAGGTAATGTGGTTTGATCGGTTGTGTAAATTACCAAGGATCGGTTGTGGACATTACCAAGGAAAAATATAATTTTTTATAGAATTATATTTTTAAAATTATTTATTTAAGATGGAAAAAATAATATTTTTATTTAGTTTTATTAATTAATAATTATTATTTCACTTTGATTTGGTTTGGTTTGATCGGTTGTGGACATTACCTTACCAAGGATCGGTTGTGGACATTACCAAGGATAGGTAATGTGGTTTGATCGGTTATGTACATTACCAAGGATAGGTAATGTGGTTTGATCGGTTGTGTATATTACCAAGGATCGGTTGTGGACATTACCAATGATCGGTAATGTGGTGACCGGTCACCACATTATTGGTTAAAATTAATCGGTAAATTATTGAAATGGTGACCGGTAAATCATTTAAATATTCATTGGGATGAAGAAAATAAATTACTATCTTAGTCCCATTGAATATTTTATAAAATATTCATTGGGATAAAGAAAAAATAATTTTTTTATTAATAATTATTATTTTGTAATTTAAAGTGGGAAGAAATTTGTACTTTGCTTTGGTTTGCTGATCCACTTATTATTATTATTTATTATTATTATTGACCGGTCAGCAAAAAATTAGTGCCTTAAAAAATAAGGCACTAACCAATCCAAAATTCAAAACGAAGGCACTAACTAACCGATCCAAAAGGAAGTCACTAACCGATCCAAACAACCATGGTATACACTCCAGGGAATGGATTTTCAGAAAATGCAGTATTATTTTATAAAAAAACATTACAAATATTAATTTTCTGAAGCAGTATTATTTTTTTTAAAATATTCATTGGGATGAAGAAAGTAATGTTCATTTTTTGGACACAAAAAAGTAGTATTATTTTTTGGTTATTTATTTTGAGTCGAAAGTAATATTTATTTTTGAAATGAATAATATAATTTTTTATAGAATTATATTTTTTAAATTTTTTATTTAAGATGGAAAAAATAATATTTTTATTTAGTTTACTTTATTAATAATTATTATTTTATAATTTAAAGTGAGACGGAGTTTATACTTTGATTTGATTTGGTTTGGTTTGATCGATTGTGGACATTACCTTACCAAGGATCGGTTGTGAACATTACCAAGGATAGGTAATGTGGTTTGATTGGTTGTGTACATTACCAAGGATAGGTAATGTGGTTTGATCGGTTGTGTAAATTACCAAGGATCGATTGTGGACATTACCAAAGAAAAATATAATTTTTTATAGAATTATATTTTTTAAATTATTTATTTAAGATGGAAAAAATAATATTTCTATTTAGTTTTCTTTATTAATAATTATTATTTCACTTTGATTTGGTTTGGTTTGATCGGTTGTGGACATGACCTTACCAAGGATCGATTGTGGACATTACCAAGGATAGGTAACGTGGTTTGATCGGTTGTATACATTACCAAGGATAGGTAATGTGGTTTGATCGGTTGTGTAAATTACCAAGGATCGGTTGTGGACATTACTAAGGATCGGTAATGTGGTGACCGGTCACCACATTATTGGTTAAAATTAATCGGTAAATTATTGAAATGGTGACCGGTAAATCATTTAAATATTCATTGGGATGAAGAAAATAATGTTCATTTTTTTGGACAAAAAATGTAGTATTATTTTTTGGTTATTCATTTTGAGTCGAAAGTAATATTTATTTTTGAAATGAAGATTATAATTTTTTTAAAAAGTATATTTTTAAAGTATTTATTTGAGATGAAAAAAATAATATTTCTATTTAGTTTTCTTTATTAATAATTATTATTTTGTAATTTAAAGTGAGACGGAGTTTATATGTTTCGGTTTTGGTTTTGATTTTGGTTTTGGTTTTGGTTTCATCGATTGTGCCTTGCCTGGATTGTGCCTTGCCTTGCCTTGCCTGGATTGTCATCCACGTATTATTATTATTGACCGCCTGACCGGTCACTTTTGGTTTGTTTAGTTTCAATCGGTTGTACCAAAATTTGGATCGGTCAAGGCCTATATTTGGATCGGTCAAGGGTTTGTTTAGTTTCAATCGGTGCCTATATTTGGATCGGTCAAGGGTTTGTTTAGTTTCAATCGGTTGTACCAAAATTTGGATCGGTCAAGGCCTATATTTGGATCAGTCAAGGCCTGTTTCTTTGCTTGGATTGGTCAAGGCATGTTTGAATCTGTCAAGGCCTGTGTTTGGTTTATATTTCTTAAAGTATTTATTTAAGATGAAAAAAATAATATTTCTATTTAGTTTTTTTTATTAATAATTATTATTTTGTAATTTTTATTAATAATTATTATTTTGTAATTTAAAGTGGGACGGAGTTTGTATTTGCTTGGCTTGGATCGGTTACATGGTTATATGCCTGTTTGTTTGCATCGCTCAGTAAATATTATTTATATTATTTATTCACCGGTCATTTGCCTTATTATTTATTATTTATAGACCGACCATTTGCTTTGGACCTTTGGTTTTGATCGGTTATACGTTTGGCTTGAATCGGTTACATGGTTATATGCCTGTTTGTTTGCATCGGTCAGTAAATATTATTTATATTATTTATTCACCGGTCATTTGCCTTATTATTTATGATTTATAGACTGACTATTTGCTTTGGACCTTTGGTTTTGATCGGTTATACGTTTGGTTTGAATTGATCGGTCAACCATTGACCTTATTATTTATTGACTGGTCACCTTGTAATTTAAAGTGAGACGGAGTTTGTATGTGATTTGTTTGGAGTTCAATTGTGGCCTTATTGACTGATTGGCCTTGACCGATTGTATTTGCTTGACCGATTGTATTTGCTTTATGTTTGGATCAGTTGTGGTCGTGGGTTGTGGCTGACCGACCGATTGTGGCCTGGTTTGAATTGATCATCCACTTATTATTGATCGGTCACCATGTTAATGATTTACCGACTCTTAATTTACCGATCTTTACACAACCGATCCTTGTGACCGGTTGATAAAATGTTGATACATTTTCAAATTTTATATATATAGAGAATGTATAGAGATATATAGAGAGAGATAGCGATGTTGTGAGGACCCCGACCCGGAACCTACACGTATCCCGAGCTGGAGCGTCCTCAAACTAACCCAAATTTCAATTAAATTTTAAAACCTTTTATTTAACTTCCAAACATAACATAACCATTTTCAAAATAAGTCTACACCTTTTCACAATGGAGAAATAGTTGACTAACTTAGAAAGTACGAAACTGTTTAGTTACAAAAAGACATCGGTTATAACAATAATGAAGATTTAATAATACAATTCCCGTAAATGATTTATACTAAAGTACACTTCCTATACCAATCTAATCAAACCCAACAATTCCCAAAATATAACCTCCAAACTCCTCACCGCCCTTACTTGGCCGGTCCACCTGTCTCGGAATCTAAAACAGTAAAGGGAGAGGGGTGAGAATAAATCTCAGCAAGCTATTATGAATGCAAAGAATATGCCATAAAAGATGCAACACATAACAAGTTGCCCATAACACGTTGGAAAAGCTGTAAACACCTTACATTACCTTGGTTTACCTTTTCCCGTCTGAACAGTAGTCGTACAACATTGGGTATAATAATACTCCAATCTTACAGTGAGCTGCTTAAGCAATACTCACGTCTTATAAGACCCGTTTTTCAGGGAACCAAATAAGACAAGTAGCAACTCTGTAAGGCTTTTGGCTCACTACATGCTATACCCCAAACCGTGGCCACGAAGGGGACGGTCACAGTATAACATAATCCGATCACATTAGGTCACACTTCCATAATTGATCGTATTATGTTATACCCCAAATGTCACCGACTCACACATAATCAAGCACATAATAGATACTTGAATAAATCCACAAAGGGGATAAACAACATAGCAACATGGTAAAATATACTCATGCTCAACCAACATCATAGTGCAACATTTCTTTAACACACTATGCATAAATAAGCAATATAGTCACATGGTAAAATATACTCATGTTCAACCAATAATCAGAGTGCAGCATTTATGTAACACGCTTAGCATAATACAATCCATGAATAAATACTCCAGTAAGATAATGAGATATCATCAACCTATCTTACTTAGTCATTATACAATAATATATGATCTCTATAAGTATCCCAGTTAACTCTACCAAGTTGAAATCATTTCTGTTAAGTTACCAAACCAGGTTAACTAGCATTTTCCAAGTAACATTTAAAGTACTTCCCCAATTCCATTTTGATCACTTAGGATATTAATGTGTAGCCAAAGTATTCTACTTTAATCTAGGTTAAAGAGATTCTATTTCGGTTCGAGTTTGGTTAGGTTTAAACAGCTCTAAATTTGATGTGAAACACCAGGCCAGGGCACGACTTCCCCCAGTGGCACGACTCGTGCCCATTGCACCTTCCTTCGAATCTGCCGTCCCTTACAAGGCACGACTTCCTTATAACCCTAGTCACGACTCGCCCCACACCTCGTGCACGACTCGTGCCACAGTGGCACGACTCGTGACTGAGCCCGTAATCAACATAGAAGCAGAAATCCTTCATCACTTATACCCATTTGTTCCTAACCAAGTTTCCTTTATTTTGTGTAAACCTAGAAAGCTTACTAACTTCATTTTTCACATAATAAATCATTTTAAACCCAAATGTGTTATAATTCTAAGTCATTTATCACATGATTCTCAAGAAACCAACTTTTCAACCAAGTGAGCTTTAATTTGTGAACTTAAAGGAAATTCTAACTTTATTAAATTCATTTTAACTCATTTAATCCCAAAGTATCATTTCCTAATTCTAAATCATTCTCACTTAGATTTCCATCCAATATACTACAAATTTTCAAGATTTCCATTTAATCCAATCCAACCCATTTCTTATACTTCCAAATTTACTTCCATCAACAATAATATCATACTATGTTATTTACCCATTTCTTAACTTCAAAGAAGATTCCAACCAATTTAAACTAGTTCCTTCCATTTCTTTCATTATTTAACACTTCCAAGAACACCCACATTTCCTTATGATCTAAATCAATTCCTTCCCTCCAAGAGAGTTACCAAAGCATCCTATGAGCATTTTAACAACAATAACAACAATAATTATCTCATGAACAATTAGAGAAGAGAAGGGTCATAATAACTCACTTTTGCCAATACAAGAGAAGATGATGATTTTCTAGGCTTGATCAATTCCCTTGGATGAACTACTCACCAAAGGACACTTGGATTTGAATTTGAGCAAGAAATGGTCTTGAAAAGAACTCTTGGAATGGAGGGAGTTCATTAAGCTTCCATGGAAGATGAAGTGAAGAGAAAGAGAAAGAAATGATGGTGTAAGGAGGAAGGAGGGAGGGAGGTGGAGTATAGAATGGATAAAGGAAGAGGAGGGGGGGGGGCGGGCCAAGGGAGAGAAGGGGAGGGTTTTTAGGGAGTTGTCCCCCACATCCCAATATTCCCTTAAACTCTTTCAACAATTTAAATAAATTCTCCCCACCCATAACATTTTATTTGTCCATTTTATTACCACTCCAATCTATTACTTTATTTATTTCTAATTATTACTTTTCCTTTAGAACACTATTTATTTCCTTATCATTTTATCCTAATATAAGAAATCAAGTATATAAAAATTGAACACAATATTAATAATAATATTTAAAAGCACACAAAATGATGCCAAATGAGTGCCTAGGGTTAGGGTCGTTACACTCACTCCCCCTTAAAGAAAATTCGTCCCGAATTTGACTATCACTAACCTAACTGATCAACCCGACTCGGTTACAAGTATACCTCAGACTTTAATTCCAAATAGTCTCTTCAATGTTGTGATTCTCCTTCCAAAGAAATTAAATTTCTAATTCCATTAATAATATGATGTTACCACTTAATGATCCAAGCATACTATGCAAATATCACTAACACGAATTTTCCGATCTCAATGAAAATATAAATAAATAAAGTATTACAACTTAGGTCACCAAATACCTTACAATATCACATTAAAACTTCAAATGGATTAACAAATTTTGGCGCCAATCTACCTTAGGCCTTGCTTCTCTAACCTCAACCCAACAAATTAGAGATCGATATTTTCTTCCCAAACTATGCCTCATACGGTTTTATCTCGATGTTAGAATGATAACTGCTATTATACGCACTTACCACTGGTAACCATACGTACTATTGACCACTAACATCCCTTGTTCATGCCCGTAGCATATCATCAACAACAAGTAATGATTCCTCAACTTTTCACAAGGTTAAACTTAGTAGCATTCCTACCTTCCCAGAGAACCTTCCCGAACGATGTCTATCTAATCCATTTAACACTATGGGTTTAATACAATAGAACTATCCCCTAACATATGTGAGGACTGTAATAATAACATCTCATCAAGCTATATATATAACGAGTAGAAAATACAATTCAACTTTCTATAACATGTACCAACATACCCTTCTTTACTTTCAATGTAACTCAATCACAATATCTATAGTGATAATACTCTCAAGTTCAACCTAGAACTCTAAATATTTTAATAATCCTTCTAACGTCAACATTCTATTATCACCATTCAAGGTTCCAATTATGTTCAGGCCTAGTGATAAATCAATATTCAAATCAAATGGTTGGCCGCCCACAACGGAGCCGATCCAACTCCAATACAAAACCAAGTCTACTGCGACTTCCACATTAATAATTCCACAATTTATCAATTATTTCTGATCAAAACTTCTAATACAATTAATCACTATAGGGAACTAGGTTGCTTTTCTACTTGCTTCGTACGAACTATAACTTTAAAGTAACATGTCTTTCGAAAATTTACAACATTTTTCGTAATTTCAAATGATAATATAAGAAGAGATCCAAAGAGACCCGAATGGTTTACTTAATTAAAACCGCCCATACCAGCTTTAATTAACTAAACCACTCGAAATTTCAAAGGATTGATAAGCTAACAAAATAACTCGAGTGATTTAATTATCTACAACCGTCCCATTACCAGTGGTAGATAGTCAAATTACTCACAGTATTTTAATTTACACAAAAACGGTTTACTGACCTTATTAAATCAACTACCCCTGAAGGGCACAATTGCTCATACCGAAGTTCGATATACAACCCAAAGTTTTAAAGCACATTTAAAACAATTCTAACATAATATTTTTACTTAGTTGAATTCCTTATAAGAAAACACAATCTCGTAATACTTACTACTATCTTGGATAAATAACACTAAACATTCATTAAGATTATAAACTTGGCAAAGCATCCCCAATTCAATAATTCTTCAAGTTGAATATTCAACGCCTTTACTTAATTTGAGTCATCTACTCCCTACCTTTGATACCGGTATTGTACTTAGCAACAACATATTGTAAACATCTAGTTCCCAATCAAATACCATAATTTCTAAATAAGAAAATATAATTGGAACTCTCATAGATCAATCATTCTCAAATTTCAATTAAACATTACAGTATAATCTAACTTAACTCTCAATAACCATCAACAAACTCAAAATCCGTATAACGTCAATATCTTTCAAGCATCACACTAATCCTTCATATGATTCACGTAACTAAGTCGAACTATAGTATATAATCATCCTAAAGTATCCTGTCTTCCAATAAGATTCATCCTCATTTTCTCAACTAATGATAATCAATTTTCAAAACGAACCATATACATATATTACCAATTTCTGAAGTTGATCCTTTAAGTCACCAATAACTGTATCTATTATACTTCTTCGCATTTACCCTATTTACCTCTCCATAACTAATACACAATCCACAAATCAAAACGGTCATACTATATATAAATGTTGTCTTAAGTATATCTTTAAAGCAAATTTTTCGCTGTAATTGTAACACTCCGAAAATTTCATCTAATAACCATTGAGTATCCTACTAGTTTCTAAAATCGCTCATACAAATCGTCGGCAAGTGCTAACGAATACTTGTTCTTCACAGCTACCTATTTAAGATCTCTATAACCTTATAATTAACCACCAAGTATCATCTTTCCTCAAGATAGTACTAATTTACCTTACGGAGGGTCGCTAAGCTAATTATCTCGCTTTATCAAATACTTTCTCAAGATGAGTCATCAAGTCCATCATCCCAATTAGTGTCCTCTATCTAGGAATCCGAATACCAAATTAGTACCTTATAAAGCAACTCAAAATCTCAATATCCTGGTATGATACCCGATGAAAACCCATTTTGAAACTCACGTAGAAAACACCACTTAGTCCACTAATAACACATAAGGCAAAAGTTATATTATTTCTATAAGGTCTCGTACTCGCGATATTTTATAACTCATATAATCTCACTTAGACTATCACTTCCAATACTAGTCTCATATACCTAGTTTCTACCACGCGACACCAATGTATAAATACTCACGCACGTTATACAACTATAAACTACTCTTAATTAGGTCATATACCTAAACTCAACTAAGAGTTCGCAAATTCATTTACCACTGTACATGAGATAACTTAAGTGTATTTTAAATCAAACATATCGCACAACCCAAATAACCTTCACATTCCTTAGGTCAGACCTTCGACATTTACGCATATGTGACATAATATCAATTAATAATTTATCCGACTCAATTACACTCAGAGGTAAATCAAACGTAGATAAGGAGACTCGCTTCTTGCGACAGTCCTCCTCAAACACAACAACTACTCAAATAATTCAGGTTAATATAACGATGATTCACGGATTGGTAATTCGACCAAATCCACCGGCAATACATGCCCTCTTAATCACAACTACTAAGATAATTAAGGATGATTCGAGGTACGACCCCATAGGAGTAGAACCTCCAGCACATAAAACAACTTTTAGGCCAATTATGCACATAAAGATGAAATGTAATGCCACATGAGAACGAATGCACGAGGATTTATAAAAGTATGAACCCTAATTTCTGAGACAGGTAAAATACCTCAATGATGGTGGGGAAATCTATCTTTCCATAACTCACCCTTCCTTGATTCCTCGGTTGGTCAATATCATTTTCTGTCTTTGAACAAATTCCTGCATAATACTCTCGACGTAAGTTACCACACACTCTCACTCAGCTAGACTCTACCCCGAGAATTCTAACCGAGCTCTGATACCAACTGTGAGGACCCCGACCCGGAACCTACACGTATCCCGAGCTGGAGCGTCCTCAAACTAACCCAAATTTCAATTAAATTTTAAAACCTTTTATTTAACTTCCAAACATAACATAACCATTTTCAAAATAAGTCTACACCTTTTCACAATGGAGAAATAGTTGACTAACTTAGAAAGTACGAAACTGTTTAGTTACAAAAAGACATCGGTTATAACAATAATGAAGATTTAATAATACAATTCCCGTAAATGATTTATACTAAAGTACACTTCCTATACCAATCTAATCAAACCCAACAATTCCCAAAATATAACCTCCAAACTCCTCACCGCCCTTACTTGGCCGGTCCACCTGTCTCGGAATCTAAAACAGTAAAGGGAGAGGGGTGAGAATAAATCTCAGCAAGCTATTATGAATGCAGCAATATGCCATATAAGATGCAACACATAACAAGTTGCACATAACACGTTGGAAAAGCTGTAAACACCTTACATTACCTTGGTTTACCTTTTCCCGTCTGAACAGTAGTCGTACAACATTGGGTATAATAATACTCCAATCTTACAGTGAGCTGCTTAAGCAATACTCACGTCTTATAAGACCCGTTTTTCAGGGAACCAAATAAGACAGTAGCAACTCTGTAAGGCTTTTGGCTCACTACAGATGCTATACCCCAAACTGTGGCCACAGAAGGGGACGGTCGCGAGTATAACATAATCCGATCACATTAGGTCACACTTCCATAATTGATCGTATTATGTTATACCCCCAAATGTCAGCTGACTCACACATAATCAAGCACATAATAGATACTTGAATAAATCCACAAAGGGGATAAACAACATAGCAACATGGTAAAATATACTCATGCTCAACCAACATCATAGTGCAACATTTCTTTAACACACTATGCATAAATAAGCAATATAGTCACATGGTAAAATATACTCATGTTCAACCAATAATCGAGTGCGGCATTTATGTAACACGCTAAGCATAATACAATCCATGAATAAATACTCCAAGAAGATAATGAGATATCATCAACCTATCTTACTTAGTCATTATACAATAATATATGATCTCTATAAGGATCCCGATTAACTCTACCAAGTTGAAATCATTTCGTTAAGTTACCAAACCAAAGTTAACTAGCATTTTCCAAGTAACATTTAAAGTACTTCCCCAATTCCATTTTGATCACTTAGGATATTAATGTGTAGCCAAAGTATTCTACTTTAATCTAGGTTAAAGAGATTCTATTTCGGTTCGAGTTTGGTTAGGTTTAAACAGCTCTAAATTTGATGTGAAACACCAGGCCAGGGCACGACTCGTCCCCCAGGGCACGACTCGTGCCCATTGCACCTTCCTCTGAATCTGTCGTCCCTTACAAGGCACGACTTCCTTATAACCCTAGTCACGACTCGTCCCACACCTCGGGCACGACTCGTGCCACAGGGCACGACTCGTGACCTGAGCCCAGAATCAACATAGAAGCAGAAATCCTTCATCACTTATACCCATTTGTTCCTAACCAAGTTTCCTTTATTTTGTGTAAACCTAGAAAGCTTACTAACTTCATTTTTCACATAATAAATCATTTTAAACCCAAATGTGTTATAATTCTAAGTCATTTATCACATGATTCTCAAGAAACCAACTTTTCAACCAAGTGAGCTTTAATTTGTGAACTTAAAGGAAATTCTAACTTTATTAAATTCATTTTAACTCATTTAATCCCAAAGTATCATTTCCTAATTCTAAATCATTCTCACTTAGATTTCCATCCAATATACTACAAATTTTCAAGATTTCCATTTAATCCAATCCAACCCATTTCTTATACTTCCAAATTTACTTCCATCAACAATAATATCATACTATGTTATTTACCCATTTCTTAACTTCAAAGAAGATTCCAACCAATTTAAACTAGTTCCTTCCATTTCTTTCATTATTTAACACTTCCAAGAACACCCACATTTCCTTATGATCTAAATCAATTCCTTCCCTCCAAGAGAGTTACCAAAGCATCCTATGAGCATTTTAACAACAATAACAACAATAATTATCTCATGAACAATTAGAGAAGAGAAGGGTCATAATAACTCACTTTTGCCAATACAAGAGAAGATGATGATTTTCTAGGCTTGATCAATTCCCTTGGATGAACTACTCACCAAAGGACACTTGGATTTGAATTTGAGCAAGAAATGGTCTTGAAAAGAACTCTTGGAATGGAGGGAGTTCATTAAGCTTCCATGGAAGATGAAGTGAAGAGAAAGAGAAAGAAATGATGGAGTAAGGAGGAAGGAGGGAGGGAGGTGGAGTATAGAATGGATAAAGGAAGAGGGGGGGGGCCGGCCAAGGGAGAGAAGGGGAGGGTTTTTAGGGAGTTGTCCCCCACATCCCAATATTCCCTTAAACTCTTTCAACAATTTAAATAAATTCTCCCCACCCATAACATTTTATTTGTCCATTTTATTACCACTCCAATCTATTACTTTATTTATTTCTAATTATTACTTTTCCTTTAGAACACTATTTATTTCCTTATCATTTTATCCTAATATAAGAAATCAAGTATATAAAAATTGAACACAATATTAATAATAATATTTAAAAGCACACAAAATGATGCCAAATGAGTGCCTAGGGTTAGGGTCGTTACACTCACTCCCCCTTAAAGAAAATTCGTCCCGAATTTGACTATCACTAACCTAACTGATCAACCCGCCTCGGTTACAAGTATACCTCAGACTTTAATTCCAAATAGTCTCTTCAATGTTGTGATTCTCCTTCCAAAGAAATTAAATTTCTAATTCCATTAATAATATGATGTTACCACTTAATGATCCAAGCATACTATCTGAAATATCACTAACACGAATTTTCCGATCTCAATGAAAATATAAATAAATAAAGTATTACAACTTAGGTCACCAAATACCTTACAATATCACATTAAAACTTCAAATGGATTAACAAATTTTGGCGCCAATCTACCTTAGGCCTTGCTTCTCTAACCTCAACCCAACAAATTAGAGATCGATATTTTCTTCCCAAACTATGCCTCATACGGTTTTATCTCGATGTTAGAATGATAACTGCTATTATACGCACTTACCACTGGTAACCATACGTACTATTGACCACTAACATCCCTTGTTCATGCCCGTAGCATATCATCAACAACAAGTAATGATTCCTCAACTTTTCACAAGGTTAAACTTAGTAGCATTCCTACCTTCCCGCAGAACCTTCCCGAACGATGTCTATCTAATCCATTTAACACTATGGGTTTAATACAATAGAACTATCCCCTAACATATGTGAGAACCGTAATAATAACATCTCATCAAGCTATATATATAATGAGTAGAAAATACAATTCAACTTTCTATATGAGACCAACATACCCTTCTTTACTTTCAATGTAACTCAATCACAATATCTATAGTGATAATACTCTCAAGTTCAACCTAGAACTCTAAATATTTTAATAATCCTTCTAACGTCAACATTCTATTATCACCATTCAAGGTTCCAATTATGTTCGGGCCTAGTGATAAATCAATATTCAAATCAAATGGTTGGCCGCCCACAACGGAGCCGATCCAACTCCAATACAAAACCAAGTCTACCGCGACTTCCACATTAATAATTCCACAATTTATCAATTATTTCTCGGATCAAAACTTCTAATACAATTAATCACTATGGGGAACTAGGTTGCTTTTCTACTTGCTTCTCGTACTAACTATAACTTTAAAGTAACATGTCTTTCGAAAATTTACAACATTTTTCATAATTTCAAATGATAATATAAGAAGAGATCCAAAGAGACCCGAATGGTTTACTTAATTAAAACCGGCCCATACCAGTTTTAATTAACTAAACCACTCAGAAATTTCAAAGGATTGATAAGCTAACAAAATAACTCGAGTGATTTAATTATCTACAACCGTCCCATACCAGTGGTAGATAGTCAAATTACTCACAGATTTTAATTTACACAAAAACGGTTTACTGACCTTATTAAATCAACTACCCCTGAAGGGCACAATTGCTCATACCGAAGTTCGATATACAACCCAAAGTTTTAAAGCACATTTAAAACAATTCTAACATAATATTTTTACTTAGTTGAATTCCTTATAAGAAAACACAATCTCGTAATACTTACTACTATCTTGGATAAATAACACTAAACATTCATTAAGATTATAAACTTGGCAAAGCATCCCCAATTCAATAATTCTTCAAGTTGAATATTCAACGCCTTTACTTAATTTGAGTCATCTACTCCTACCTTTGATCTTGGTATTGTACTTAGCAACAACATATTGTAAACATCTAGTTCCCAATCAAATACCATAATTTCTAAATAAGAAAATATAATTGGAACTCTCATAGATCAATCATTCTCAAATTTCAATTAAACATTACAGTATAATCTAACTTAACTCTCAATAACCATCAACAAACTCAAAATCCGTATAACGTCAATATCTTTCAAGCATCACACTAATCCTTCATATGATTCACGTAACTAAGTCGAACTATAGTATATAATCATCCTAAAGTATCCTGTCTTCCAATAAGATTCATCCTCATTTTCTCAACTAATGATAATCAATTTTCAAAACGAACCATATACATATATTACCAATTTCTGAAGTTGATCCTTTAAGTCACCAATAACTGTATCTATTATACTTCTTCGCATTTACCCTATTTACCTCTCCATAACTAATACACAATCCACAAATCAAAACGGTCATACTATATATAAATGTTGTCTTAAGTATATCTTTAAAGCAAATTTTTATTTGTAATTGTAACACTCCGAAAATTTCATCTAATAACCATTGAGTATCCTACTAGTTTCTAAAATCAGTCATACAAATCGTCAGCAAGTGCTAACGAATACTTATTCTTCACAGTTACCTATTTAAGATCTCTATAACCTTATAATTAACCACCAAGTATCATCTTTCCTCAATATAGTACTAATTTACCTTACGGAGGGTCGCTAAGCTAATTATCTGCTTTATCAAATACTTTCTCAAGATGAGTCATCAAGTCCATCATCCCAATTAGTGTCCTCTATCTAGGAATCCGAATACCAAATTAGTACCTTATAGCAACTCAAAATCTCAATATCCTGGTATGATACCTGATGAAAACCCATTTTGAAACTCACGTAGAAAACACCACTTAGTCCACTAATAACACATAAGGCAAAGTTATATTATTTCTATAAGGTCTCGTACTCGCGATATTTTATAACTCATATAATCTCACTTAGACTATCACTTCCAATACTAGTCTCATATACCTAGTTTCTACCACGCGACACCAATGTATAAATACTCACGCACGTTATACAACTATAAACTACTCTTAATTAGGTCATATACCTAAACTCAACTAAGAGTTCGCAAATTCATTTACCACTGTACATGAGATAACTTAAGTGTATTTTAAATCAAACATATCGCACAACCCAAATAACCTTCACATTCCTTAGGTCAGACCTTCGACATTTACGCATATGTGACATAATATCAATTAATAATTTATCCGACTCAATTACACTCAGGTAAATCAAACGTAGATAAGGAGACTCGCTTCTTGCGACGGTCCTCCTCAAACACAACAACTACTCAAATAATTCAGGTTAATATAACGATGATTCACGGATTGGTAATTCGACCAAATCCACCGGCAATACATGCCCTCTTAATCACAACTACTAAGATAATTAAGGATGATTCGAGGTACGACCCCATAGGAGTAGAACCTCCAAAGACATAAAACAACTTTTAGGCCAATTATGCACATAAAGATGAAATGTAATGCCACATGAGAACGAATGCACGAGGATTTATAAAAGTATGAACCCTAATTCGAGACAGTAAAATACCTCAATGATGGTGGGGAAATCTATCTTTCCATAACTCACCCTTCCTTGATTCCTCGGTTGGTCAATATCATTTTACGTCTTTGAACAAATTCCTGCATAATACTCTCGACGTAAGTTACCACACACTCTCACTCGCCTAGACTCTACCCCGAGAATTCCTAACCGAGCTCGATATTAACCGTGAGGACCCCGACCCGGAACCTACACGTATCCCGAGCCGAGCGTCCTCAAACTAACCCAAATTTCAATTAAATTTTAAAACCTTTTATTTAACTTCCAAACATAACATAACCATTTTCAAAATAAGTCTACACCTTTTCACAATGGAGAAATAGTTGACTAACTTAGAAAGTACGAAACTGTTTAGTTACAAAAAGACATCGGTTATAACAATAATGAAGATTTAATAATACAATTCCCGTAAATGATTTATACTAAAGTACACTTCCTATACCAATCTAATCAAACCCAACAATTCCCAAAATATAACCTCCAAACTCCTCACCGCCCTTACTTGGCCGGTCCACCCGTCTCGGAATCTAAAACAAGTAAAGGGAGAGGGGTGAGAATAAATCTCAAAGAAGCTATTATGAATGCAAAGCAATATGCCATATAAGATGCAACACATAACAAGTTGCACATAACACGTTGGAAAAGTCAGAAACACCTTACATTACCTTGGTTTACCTTTTCCCGTCTCGAACGATAGTCGTACAACATTGGGTATAATAATACTCCAATCTTACAGCCGCTTAAGCAATACTCACGTCTTATAAGACCCGTTTTTCGGGGAACCAAATAAGACAAGAGCAACTCTGTAAGGCTTTTGGCTCACTACAGATGCTATACCCCAAACCGTGGCCACGAAGGGGACGGTCACAGGTATAACATAATCCGATCACATTAGGTCACACTTCCATAATTGATCGTATTATGTTATACCCCCAAATGTCGGTGACTCACACATAATCAAGCACATAATAGATACTTGAATAAATCCACAAAGGGGATAAACAACATAGCAACATGGTAAAATATACTCATGCTCAACCAACATCATAGTGCAACATTTCTTTAACACACTATGCATAAATAAGCAATATAGTCACATGGTAAAATATACTCATGTTCAACCAATAATCGAGTGCGGCATTTATGTAACACGCTTAGCATAATACAATCCATGAATAAATACTCCGGTAAGATAATGAGATATCATCAACCTATCTTACTTAGTCATTATACAATAATATATGATCTCTATAAGGATCCCGATTAACTCTACCAAGTTGAAATCATTTCGTTAAGTTACCAAACCCGGGTTAACTAGCATTTTCCAAGTAACATTTAAAGTACTTCCCCAATTCCATTTTGATCACTTAGGATATTAATGTGTAGCCAAAGTATTCTACTTTAATCTAGGTTAAAGAGATTCTATTTCGGTTCGAGTTTGGTTAGGTTTAAACAGCTCTAAATTTGATGTGAAACACCGAGGCCGTGGCACGACTCGTCCCCAGGGCACGACTCGTGCCCATTGCACCTTCCTCTGAATCTGTCGTCCCTTACAAGGCACGACTTCCTTATAACCCTAGTCACGACTCGTCCCACACCTCAGGCACGACTCGTGCCACAGGGCACGACTCGTGACCTGAGCCCAGAATCAACATAGAAGCAGAAATCCTTCATCACTTATACCCATTTGTTCCTAACCAAGTTTCCTTTATTTTGTGTAAACCTAGAAAGCTTACTAACTTCATTTTTCACATAATAAATCATTTTAAACCCAAATGTGTTATAATTCTAAGTCATTTATCACATGATTCTCAAGAAACCAACTTTTCAACCAAGTGAGCTTTAATTTGTGAACTTAAAGGAAATTCTAACTTTATTAAATTCATTTTAACTCATTTAATCCCAAAGTATCATTTCCTAATTCTAAATCATTCTCACTTAGATTTCCATCCAATATACTACAAATTTTCAAGATTTCCATTTAATCCAATCCAACCCATTTCTTATACTTCCAAATTTACTTCCATCAACAATAATATCATACTATGTTATTTACCCATTTCTTAACTTCAAAGAAGATTCCAACCAATTTAAACTAGTTCCTTCCATTTCTTTCATTATTTAACACTTCCAAGAACACCCACATTTCCTTATGATCTAAATCAATTCCTTCCCTCCAAGAGAGTTACCAAAGCATCCTATGAGCATTTTAACAACAATAACAACAATAATTATCTCATGAACAATTAGAGAAGAGAAGGGTCATAATAACTCACTTTTGCCAATACAAGAGAAGATGATGATTTTCTAGGCTTGATCAATTCCCTTGGATGAACTACTCACCAAAGGACACTTGGATTTGAATTTGAGCAAGAAATGGTCTTGAAAAGAACTCTTGGAATGGAGGGAGTTCATTAAGCTTCCATGGAAGATGAAGTGAAGAGAAAGAGAAAGAAATGATGGAGTAAGGAGGAAGGAGGGAGGGAGGTGGAGTATAGAATGGATAAAGGAAGAGGGGGGGGGCCGGCCAAGGGAGAGAAGGGGAGGGTTTTTAGGGAGTTGTCCCCCACATCCCAATATTCCCTTAAACTCTTTCAACAATTTAAATAAATTCTCCCCACCCATAACATTTTATTTGTCCATTTTATTACCACTCCAATCTATTACTTTATTTATTTCTAATTATTACTTTTCCTTTAGAACACTATTTATTTCCTTATCATTTTATCCTAATATAAGAAATCAAGTATATAAAAATTGAACACAATATTAATAATAATATTTAAAAGCACACAAAATGATGCCAAATGAGTGCCTAGGGTTAGGGTCGTTACAGATGTGGGATTAATTCATTTTGTAACAAAACGTAAGGATATTGGTTGATTTAATCCCACATCACTATCTCTCTCTCTGTATCTCTATATATTCTCTATATATACATAAAAGGATTTAATGTCCTGATTCAAATTTGCCACAACTTAAGAGAGTAATTACAAAAGTGCCACTCAAATTTTGGCAAAAATTTTGGCGCTTTGACTGTTCATAGGATGACCTGCTTTAATATATAGATAGATTTGATATTCTTAGAGCATCTTTATCAATACCACTTCAAAACCATCCCTCTCTCCTCCACCTCAGCTCCACGTCATCAGTCATCAATAACATAACTCCGAACAATTTTTTCTCCATTCATGACAAAAGTCATCAGTTTCTCTCTCCTACTTTTTATTATACCCCACCATATTTTCCATTTCCTACTCATTTATATTACATTTATTACTACTATATATAATTATTAATTATTGTACTATATAAATGATTAATTATAAATTTCATTATAATTAATTATTTTAATTATGGAGAGTGATAAAATATTAATAATGGTAGTTTTTTTCAATATTCTTGTATTTTTATTATTTTTATATGTTAATTGCAATTTTTGTTGAAAAAATTAATTTAAAAAATCTGACACGTGTCACCCTCTAATTGGTCAAGCCTTGATTTTTTTTTATGCCGTGACACACTACTTCTTTTGGCAAAAGGGTGTAATGAAAAGTCATGGCATGACTTTGTAAAAGTCATGGTTGAGAAGTTTTTCTCCGCCACCTCAGTAAATGCCATGACTTAAAGTCATGGCTGTAGATGGTCTTTGGGGATCCTTATAAGAAGTATTCATAAGTTTTATTTAGGGATGGGAAGGGGATGGTGGAACGAGTTTGACCTCTCTTAAACCCGCTTCTACTTGAAATTCTCAAAAGCCGAACGTGTTATTCATGGTTATGTTAAATCCTAAACTTGTTCCGTCATGTTTAGTTCAAAAATTGTAAAAAGATTATCATTTCATTAAGTAATACTAATATTGTTTTAATCTTTAAAAATAGAGACTAATGGCATTGTGTGTGTATATATATATAAATAGATTATATTATCATATATAAATTGAACTTATAGATAACTATTATTTGATAATCATCCAATATACAATAATGCTCATTCCATAACCGCCTATTAGACAAAGAACAACTGAGATTGACCCATAATCGCTACGATTCAAGGGCTGTCATTTGATAATTTATTTTCTTCTTCAAGTCTAACCGTAAGATTAATTATCAATGCTTTAATCCAACGACTCTCATTAAGCGGTTTCTAAAATTATCTCTAAATCTATCAATCACAATCTCTCTCTCTATTCTTTGTGGTATCAGTATACTTCAGTTGTTTTATATTAAATATGATCAAGAACTAATAAAAATTAATTTTTATAAAATTTAAAATATTTTTGTATTAATAATAATATTTAAAATTTTATGAATAAATGAATTTTAGTAACTTTTTTGTTAAATTTCAATCAAAGTAACAAAAAAAGTAAAGTTAAGAGATTCATAATGGGATGGATAGATTATAATTCGTTTTGATTAACTAACTAACTAAATGGCGGAACCTAATATCGATAACAGTTAAGTCCCCCCATATCTCAAGTATAGGGACTTGAATGTTTTAAGGTACACTTTGAAAAACCTTTGAAAAAGAAAATGGGTCCGGGGGTCAGGTTACGTGTTGGAAAGAATCAAGAGTTCATTCAACACGCCTCGTCCGTGGACGAGTCTTTCTAATTAAACATCCAAATGATTCAAAGTGTGTGCAAGCAATGATAATGAACAAGTGTGATAAACCATGAATTTTATTGATTTGAATTGAGATCTTACAACTTGTGAGCCATTTGGTTAGGGAGGCCACGTCCCAATTACAACAGATCAAGACAGCTTACAACTGAAAACTAATCTCTGCAAATAGACAAAGTGTGTCGCGTGACACAGGACGTGCATGGCTGGATGTGTCGCGTGACACAGGATCCACCCATGCACGATGTGTCGCGTGACACAAGGTGTCCCTCTGCAGAGATCTTACAATTGAGAAACAGATTCAACAGATACCAAATCAGATCAAGCAATTATACCAAATCAACTCATAATACAATGAATTAACAATGAATCAACCAAAGGGGTGTGGATATGGGAGATCCACACTCCCTTGATAGATAAGCAAACAAAATGATCCAAATCACATTATGAATTATCAATTAAACCAAGTTCAACAAGTTAAACAGAGAGATGGCGATTGCCACTTGATAATTGAAGCGGAGGGAGCTCAATTACCAAGTGGAGGAACAGGAATTGTGAATTGCAAGGAGCAAATGAACAAATATGAGAGAGATGGAGGAAGGGAATTCGTTACCCTTGTAGTCCTCAACCTCCACACCAAGTCAGGTGTAGAAGCCTTCAATTCAACTGCTGGAAGGAGATCTGGATCTCAGATCTGAAGAGGAACTGTGGTCTTCAGTTGGTATGTGTGGATGTATGTGAGGGAGATGGGTGAATTGGTATGAGAGAGGTTGAATTGGGAGGAATTTGTTGGTGTATTTGGGTAGGAAAGGGAGGTGTGTGTGTTTTCAGTGTGTGTGTTACACTCCTATTTTGGCAGAGTAACAGTATGTGAAAATTGGGATCCATTTCTGAGAGGGGTAGGGTCTTATTTATAGGCTGCAGCTGATGGTCACAAGGTGTCGCACGACCTTCTGTAACCATTTTCCATGCCTCGATCTGTCGCGTGACACAAGGTGTCACCAACCATTTTTTGCTCCAAAACCAGGTTCTGGAACATTCTGGGATAATATCCAAAACGTCCAAAACAAGTTTTTTCCCTGTAGGTCCTTTAGCATGAGCAAAGTACTAAAAAGTACTTCCTTCGCAAGAAACTTATGGGATGTTTCCGAAAGTCTCGTAATAGACCGGGAATTTACCAAAACTCCCCTTAATTCAATTTTATCGTATTAAAATGAACCTAAAAGGGTAGCAAATTGGATTGGCGTACTTACAGAGTCCCTCGGCAACGTCACTTATTGAAGAAGTGAGGTTGTCGATAAAATAAGACCCAATCCTAATGAGCGGTTGGGGAAATGACGGAGGGCTGGACAATGATTTGGGAGATCGGATGGCTGGGTCTTTGGACAAAGGATTCCTACGTATCCCAGGTGGGAATCAAGCCGGTCATAGTTCAGAGGGTGAGAACGTGTGACCAAGAGAGATGGATGGCTGCCTCGGAGCGAGGACATATAGCCGATGGAAAGGATGGCTGCCCCGTGGCGAGGACGTGTAGCCGATGGAAAGGATGGCTGCCTTGGAGCGAGGACGTGTAGCCAATGGAATGGATGGCTGCCTCGGAACGAGGACGTGTAGCCGATGGAAAGGATGGCTGCCTCGTGGCGAGGATGTATAGCCGATGGAAAGGATGGCTGCCTCGGAGCGAGGACGTGTAGCCGATGGAATGGATGGCTGCCTCGGAGCGAGGATGTGTAGCCGATGGAAGGGATGGCTACCTCGGAGCGAGGACGTGTAGCCGATGGAATGGATGGCTGCCTCGGAGCGAGGACGTGTAGCCGATGGAATGGATGGCTGCCTCGGAGCGAGGACGTGTAGCCGAAGGAAAGGATGGCTACCTCGGAGCGAGGAGGTGTAGCCGATGGAAAGGATGGCTGCCTCGGGGTGAGGACGTGTAGCCAAAGGAATGGATGGCTGCCTCAGAGCGAGGACGTGTAGCCAATGGAATGGATGGCTGCCTCGGGGCGAGGACGTGTAGCCGATGGAATGGATGGATGCCTCGGGGAGAGGACGTGTAGCCGAAGGAAAGGATGGCTGCCTCGAAGTGAGGACGTGTAGCCAAAGGAATGGATAGCTACCTCGGAGCGAGGACGTGTAGCCGATGGAATGGATGGCTGCCTCGTGGCGAGGACGTGTAGCCGATGGAATTTGACTGTTATGGGAGTCACCCAAAGATTTGACTGATGTTTTTAGAAAAGTAATTGACTGAGATATGCTTTCATACCTGTGCTTTGCTTACCTATAGCTGTCGGAAGGACTGAGGCTACGGCTGATGATGATGAGAGTTGTAGCTGTCGGAGGGACTGATGTTGCTGCTGTTGATCGTGGGAGGTTGTAGCTGCCGGAGGGACTGATGCTCCTATTGGTGATGATGGTGGCTGCCGGAAGGTCTCATACCATTTTTGTTGATGAATTGCTGGTTTACCGAGTGCGGGACGGTCTTTGTTGATGATTGGCTGACTTTTGGAGTCATGAGCTTTGCTTGATGAGACATGAATTTTGCTTGCTAGATTACCATGGAGAGCGGATTTCGTTGACGACTTGGCGGTAGGGCCGATGATCTTGATGCATCTTGCTGGGGAGACTTATAGATTTGGGCTCTTGGTCCCGATTTTGCTTTGGGGGATGGTCCTCAAGATTTGGTGGTGCTCAGTTAATTATTGTACCTGCGGGGGAAACAACAAAATATGGCCACAGGGGTTAAAGTGTTAATCAGCAAACCACAGGGGGTGGTTTTGAAAAATTTGGCCAAGGGGACACGTTGTGTCGCGCGACTTCATAAAGCACATGGACAGACCCTTTTAAACGCTGAATAGTCGCCATTTGAATGTTACCACTTTGAGAGGGAGACGAACAGGGTTTTGAGAGAAAGAGAAACCATCCGCCCAAATTGATTGGAGAATCAGGAGACTCAAGTGTTTGATTCGGATTTTGCTTGTCACAATGCCTCCTCAATCGTGCCCCACGAAGAAGGGACCTCAACAAGCTGAGTTTGCTACTTGCAGGAAGGGAGTTCAATGGAATCAACGACCCTTCATCCCTCTAGCTGTGAGGGGAGAGTTCTATCCGCAGCTCAAGGAACATACGTCTGCGCCCGAGAAGAAGAACACGGTATTTCTGTAACCCTTATTTTTTATTGCTCTGAAAATTGGGTTTTATGCCAAAAGATTCGAACTTTGCCTGTGAAATCATGAATTTGCTGCATGAATCTGAACTAGGAAAGATTATGGATGCCTGCCGTATGTTTTAACCTAATTTAGCTTGAAAAAAGGATAAAACAAATTCAAAGTACAAAAATGACTGCTTTTATGTAACTGGATATTGATTGACATGTTTTTAAGGAGATAATGAGATATTCATACCTGAGCTGTGTTTACCTGCAGGGATTGCGCACCCGGGGCTCGCCGGAGGTTATTGGTAGGCTGTGGGACAGCTTGCCTGGTAGCCAGGAGGTGGTTCAGTCGCCGAAGGGCATGGTGTATGCTGTTGGATTTGGACGGTTTTTCGAGATGGCGAAAGCCATTGGAGACACGCAGTGGAGTGTCGAGTTGGTGAAGGCATTTCGGGAATTCTGGTGGGAGACTATCCACTCCTTTCACTTTTCTTGGGGAGAGGCGACGGTTACGCCCTATGACTTCGCCGTTATCACAGGCCTGCCATTTACTGCTGAGCCTCTCTACCTAGAGGAGCATGCGCCTGTTGCTGACCCTCAGCCTCCCACTGATGCATATTTCATGGATTTGATTGGCTTTGTTCCCCAGGACAAAAAGGGGAACGGGTACGAGCTGGGTGAGCTCCATAGTCACGTTGATGTGCAGAGCAGGGACTATCCAGCAGATTTGGATGATTCTGAGGAGGGCCTGCTGAGGGCCGTGAGGTTGGCGAGAGCCTTTGTGTGGGTCGGTTTTCTGACATGCTCTTCATCAACGACACATCTACTGCTCTTGTTTCTTTGTTGGAGCTTCTTAGGGTCTGGGACACTGTCGGGACCCGATCTTTGGGTGAGGTTGGACTTGCTGAGATGTACCTGGCCTTGGATGATATTAGCAGGGGGGAGGCGAAGACCTTCAACTGCTGTCATTTGGCTTTTGAGGTACTTCCCATTCTGACTTCATCTCTTTGGATATTCTTTCTTTCTGTCATTTATTACTGTCATCTGACTTGTTTTGGTTGCTATGCCTGGCGGGTCCAGGATGAGTACCCAGTCACCATGTTTCCAGGCTTTTGAGGTACTTCCCATTTCCAGGCTTGGGCCTACGAGGTTTTTGGCTGCTATGCCTGGCGGGTCCAGGATGAGTACCCAGTCACCATGTTTCCTGCCTTGAGACGCTGGGTGAAGGATGCACGGCAGAAGGTCCGGACAGCTGATACTAGAGGACGGGTGACAGCCTCTTATCCGGATATGATGATATACTTGAGAGGGACTCCCGGGCGCCTGAATCTGTTCCCTTGGGCTAGCCGGTATGATGCGCTTGATCTGGGTCATGCTGTGCACTTTACCGAGTGTCGCAAGCTTCTAGTTGGCTTATCTGGAGATGCCTTGTACCTGGGAGAGAGGGTTTGCAGACAGCATGGTCCAGGCAGTGTTGCTCGGGTCCCAGTTGATCCTCCAGTGGATATGTGGTTTCCTCGGTAGCTGGATGACCTGGTTGTGTTGATCCAGGGAGATGGTGCATTCAACCATACTGAGGAGGGAGATTATGCAGCATATGTGGTAGAGAGACTGAGGTCACCACAGGTGGGGCCGAGGCGTGATGCTCAGGGCGCAGGCCCTTCTTCTGGATTTGTGGCGGACGCACCTTTACCTCCTCCATTTGTTTATTTCTGGGATGGGGACTACTTGAGACGGGCTCCTCTTGATATTAGTAGGATCCGTCCTCATTTCCGGCTTCCGGAGGGCACTCAATCTGTAAGTACTATTTTCCTTGCTTGATACTGCTTTTACTGTTTATATCCCTTGTTTTTTGTTATGACTGGCTTCTTGATTCTTCTGTTGTTTGGTTGTACCAGGTCTCGGCTGATATTTATTGGAGCTTTGCTCGATACTACACTGGATCTCTGGACATGATCGAGCAGCTGGAGAGGAGTGCCCGTTACTGGAAGGAGCGGTGCCTGGCCCGAAGCTCAGATGACGATGATTCCACTCCCAGCTTTCCCGATAGGAAGAGGGCTCGGACTGATACGGCTGCGAGCGATCAGCATAGACCCAGGACCAAGAATGCTTCATATCGTCCCCCTAGCTCTTCCAGCTCAGGATATGATAGTGATGATGCTCCTGGCGATCCCCACGAGATTGAGACTACTGCCATCCCTGTTGTTGACGATTTCTACCGTGATGATCCTGTGATTTACCGGGCTCCTGCTGCTGATCGGGATCACGCACAGGCTGAGAAGGATGATGCAGATGGAGAGGACAGCGGGGACGATGGTGATGACGATGACGATGATGATTCTGATGATGATGGTGTTGACGCTTCAGAAGGTGATGGCTCGGAGTAGCATCTTGGACCAAATTGCAGCCTTTTGATTATTTTACCCTGAAGGAAACAAATAAACACTCTTCTTTTTCTTCTTTTTTTTTTCTAAACTATGTTCTAAACATTACTTTGAATCTAGCACATTATCATTAGTTTTGTTATTTGCACGAGTCCAATTTTTGGAAAATGAGAATGAATGGAGTTGAATGGTTATGATGTTGATAGGAATGATTTGTATGATTTGGATTGTGGAATGTGTATATGGGATGATGATTTGTATGTGTATGGTGTGTATGGATGAATGAACCCTCTTCTGAGTTTTTTGCAGGGTGTTGACTGACTGTTTGCAGCTTTGGACAAATCGGGGCGTGCCCTGGTACAAACCTGATTGCAGCTTGCTGAAGTCTGGTGTGAGGCTCAAGATGTCGCGCGACCCAGGACTCCTGTGGCACATGGTGTCGCGTGACACAATAAGTCTTACTAACAGGGTTTCCCAACCAAGCCTCAACATTGCCTCAAGACCTCTCCCCTTTGCTTAAGGTAAGAAACTCAGCAGCTCCATCATGAAGTAGGCCTCAAGTACAGAGTCGTTCCCAAGGATCGAGATTATAAAGCAAGCCCCGGAATCTACACAAATGCCTACACCATTCTTCTTTTCCTTGACCAAGCCCCTAGTTTGACATGCAGCCTCATTGCAGATAACACATCATGTGACCAAGGAGGAGATTATTCTTCAAGCTTCAGTCAATCAGTCGACGGACAAGACTCAGGAATGTTTAAGTGCAGGGGCACATCTTTCGAAGGTGGAATGAATCCTGATTTTGACACACTCGCTTTTGGGTTTGACTCTTTTGGGAGAGTATAATCATTGCAAGGTGTGGAAAAGTGTATGGAAGCCCCTGCTTGACAGAAAGACGGTGTTTAGCTCTATATTCCTGAGATGTAGAAAGAGAAGACATGTCTAGACATTTGAAAACCTGTCTTATTCGCGATGATCACAAAGCTACTTAAAACCCTTTGTTGATGTTCGGGTTATTCAAACACCAATCCTGATATGAACAAATATTTTGATTAATCTTGAGGAGAAAGCCGACTGATATCAAGAATCAAACTCCGAAAGGTGGAAAGTGTATAGGAACGATTCTTGAGGAGACCGGATCATCTGAAATCTGAAGAGTTGACGCACAAGTCTCTTTGGAGTGTCAATGAGGGACATGGATGCGAAGCCCCAGTGGGACATTCGCGGGAGGTGTTTCGCGGAGGAGAAATGAAATATGCCCACATGAAGTACCAAATAAATTGAATTTGCACAATCTTTGATTGATGATTTTGAACCCGATTTAAGCAAACAACAAAACATTAATCTGATTTAGCTCTTGAAGGGATTGAAAATGAAATTGTTATCCGGTAGGAACTGCAACTGGGTTTCAGGGTTTCGATCGGCTTTCGGGTGATTTGGAATATCATGGCCTCTTAGAATGAGAGGTCGGCTGGGCTTTTTGCTGACTGAACCTCTAAAGATGAGAGGTTGGCTTTTTGGGGATGTGTTTGGGATTTCTATGGCTAGGATATTGATTGCCTCCAAGAATGAGAGGCCCAAACTTGTTTTGGTCAAGGTAAAGGGTGATGGGAATATCCCCTGAAAATGAGGGAATGGCTTGGGATTAGTTAGAGGTAATGGTGAGGGGACATTCGCGCTGTCTCTTTATTCATTCTGAGACTCCTCTTGAGTAACGACTTGATCCTTTGACTTTTGCTTTTGAGAGGATCACTAGAGACTAGGCTTTCTCTCTCTTTTTTTTTTCTTTTCTTTTCTCTTTTTCAATTCTGTTTTTGAGAGAGAACTTTCGCTAGTCCCCATGATGAATCATTGCATTCCGTTGTTCTCGAGCTTGGAGACGGTTAATCTTCTTTTGCATCATGGGAGCCTCAAGGATAGTCCCTCTTCTTTTGGAGATGGTTAGACGGGTTTCAAACATGCCGATCTTAAAATGAAGTGATATTATTTGGTGAGGGTGAGGTAATGGTTTTCCTAAGGGTGAAAGGTTTCAGCCGCAGTCCATACCGGATGATCTAAACGAGATCAAGACTTCATTGCTTGCTTGAGCTAATTTGAGAAAGACTACTGCAAATCCATTGAGCGGCGAACGATGAATATGGTGAAATAAATGTGAGCATGTGAGATGAAAGATGGGGAGTTGGTAAGCCTCAATTTGAGAATGATATCAGTCGATTTTCTCAATCCGATCAATTTAAACATTAATCATTTCAAAGCATTAGTAATTGAGCAGCACAAGTGATCATGTAGAATAAAACCATTTCAATTAAATGTAACGTGGGTGTGCAAGTGATGTCTCGAGTCTAGCAAGAAGAGAAACAAATATTTTTATTATTGAAATAAAAAGACTCATAACATGGATATAGTAGACTCAAATCATAAAAGAGACAATCACTATCAAAAATAAAAACAATCTAGACCCTATGATGATTGACTGACTGACTTCTTCACATGGGAGGTCCTTGGAATTGTGGAGGAGGATTGGCAACCACCTTGGGAGGAGCTTTCTCAATCCTGCCTTCATCAACCAGCCTTTGAATAAACAGCTTCAGAGGGACGCAATCATTGGTTACATGGCCAGGGTATTGATGATAGTAGCAATACTTGCTGCGATCCAAATCCAGATTGGGTTTGAAGGGATGGTAATTATCAAGTAGCTTGATCATTCCTCTTTGCATCAACCCGTTGAAAGATTCCTCAGTTGTTATTCCAAGGTCATCAAATTCTCGCTGCTTGCGAGGTGGAAATCGACCACGATTCCGGACACCACTTTCCTCATGGGAGCCTTTTTCGATCTTCCCTTCATCAATGAGTTCCTGGATGATCACCCTCAACTGTCTGCACTCATGAGTGGTATAGCCAGGATATCGGTGATAATAACAATACTTGCTTGGGTCCAGCTTTATGTTGTGATGAGGAGGGCTATAATTGACTAGTGACTGAACCAGTCCTCCGCTCACCAAAATCTTGAGGAATTTATTCATAGGCATTACCAAATCACCCCAGTACTGTTTCTTCCTTTCCATCTGAGCTATCTTTGGAGAGGACCTAGGTATAAGCGCCCCTTGCTGGATAGGATTCACGGCAGGAATGAAAGACATTTGATTAACGGTTACGTATGAGGCTGGTCCTGAATGCTGATCTTGCAGAGATGATGAGTTGAAGCCATATGAACTCATTGGTGGTTGAGAAAAACTTCCTTGAAGAGGAACTTGGTTAGAGTGGAATGGCAGCGACCCCTTCCGGTTGAACTGGCTGTTCACATAATGACATGATCCTTGGGAATCTTGCTGATACTGACTCTGCAACCCAAACTGATTAGGAGAACTAAAAGCATTGGGGATCGGTTGTCCATCCTGAATCTGAGTTTGGACCACTTGAGGTGCCAGAGGAAGAATCTTATCTTGTTCATTCTCATTTATCCCTTTCATCACATTTCCAGTCCCATGCTCAACGCTGGTAGTACCAATGATTTCCTCGTAGGATCCATCTTCGTGACGAATTACTGTGATCCCCCGGACACGCATGGCTTCCACAAACCTAGTGTGCGCTTCCTCTTCTCGGGCTTTAGCAATTTGGTCAAGCAATTGGGCCTTGCACTCACGAACCATGGCAGCCTCAAGAGCAGCTCGTAACTCTGTCACGGACAAATCTTTCATATCCAACTGACCCGAAGTAAAAGGACTTCCAGATTGAGCGGACGACATATCCTTTGCACCAGACATCTCAAATATCGGAACAGATGAGAACTTCGCAAGAACTGCTACTATTTCTGAGACAAGAATCAAATGAACACTGGAGGCCAGAGCACGCACCCAACTTGTCACAGCTACAGATGGTAGATATGGATCGATAGGGTGGTAAAGGAGGAAGACTTTGAGGAAATACGGGAGAGGGAAAGGAAAAGAATGACGGACTCGCGCAAACAACTTATTTATGTTCAAGTATAAATCAGTATTTTAAGTCCTAAATGCGGTTGGGAAAGGATAAGCCTTTATTTACGCAATCTACACCTTGGGGAAACCTAGGGACGCAACATTCAAATTACACTAAATGCTTTGCATTTGAAATTAATAATAGGTGATGATACCTAACCAAGACCTAAGCACTATGCGGGACGGATGAGTGGTCCAAATTCCTGGGGAAATTTGGGCAGCATAACGGGTATTCTTGAAGAATTTCCAAGAAAAATCCGGCATGACCTCTCGTCGGTGCATGGTGACAATGCGGCATGATCTCTCGTTAGAACATGTCACGAGAGTGATATGTCCCCACGTGAAACCATGTTGCATTGGCAACATGCCCACAAGGTGCGAGGTTTTGGGAAAGGTATGAAGGCCTATTGTAAATTTCAAAAATAATTCATTTTAGTGTGATTAAAATGTTGTATAAAAAAAAACCAACCGTGGGTAAGCTTTAAGTGTGGCACCACCTATAACGCGCTAGGGGGATAGGTTTGATTTCAGGCGCTCAAGCGTAGGCGAATTTCAAGGCCGTCCGCGATGCCGTCAATCGCACCCGAGGGTTCTAAATCTATGTGGTGTAGTGTGCGGATGACTATGTTCTTTTATTTATGAAAAATAATTTTTTTTAAAAGGGAAAACAAATGAGAAAACACACATACTCTCACAGGGAACAAGGGGTACAACAATCAACTGCGCAATTTGATTCAAGGGACTGCCCTCAAACCAGCACCTGAGAAATTGTTCAGTGACCAATCCTGTCGCGTGACACAGGACAACATGGAACAAAGTTGTCGCACAACTTGATCAGTCACTGAACCAGAAGCTGCAAATGAAATTCAGCCCCTGCCTCCCCATGGCAAGGAACAAAACACAACAACAGAACACAACAAAATGGCCCCATAAAACACACAAAGGCACACAAGTCTCACAATTCAATAAAATGCATGTACCACACAAGATCATCAATGATGCGCACAAAATGAATACATTGGATGTCTAAATGAACGAAAGCATGACCCTCTTAATTTTGAAAAACAGGTTTTCAAAAAGTGTAGTCCCAAGCGGAGTCGCCACTGAATGTTTTAAGGTACACTTTGAAAAACCTTTGAAAGAGAAAATAGGTCCGGGGGTCAGGTTACGTGTTGGGAAGAACTGAGAGTTCACCCAACACGCCTCGTCCGTGGACGAGTCTTTCTAATTAAACATCTAAATGATTCAAAGTGTGTACAAGCAATGCTAATGAACAAGTGTGATAAACCATGAATTTTATTGATTTGAATTGAGATCTTACAACTTGTGAGCCATTTGGTTAGGGAGGCCACGTCCCAATTACAACAGATCAAGACAGCTTACAACTGAAAACTGACTCCGCAAATAGATAAAGTATGTCGCGTGACACAGGACGTGCATGGCTTGATGTGTCGCGTGACACAGGATCCACCCATGCACGATGTGTCGCGTGACACAAGGTGTCCCTCTGCAGAGATCTTACAATTGAGAAACAGATTCAACAGATACCAAATCAGATCAAGCAATTATACCAAATCAACTCAGAATACAATGAATTAACAATGAATCAACCAAAGGGGTGTGGATATGGGAGATCCACACTCCCTTGATAGATAAGCAAACAAAACGATCCAAATCACATTATGAATTATCAATTAAACCAAGTTCAACAAGTTAAACAGAGAGATGGCGATTGCCACTTGATAATTGAAGCGGAGGGAGCTCAATTACCAAGTGGAGGAACATGAATTGTGAATTGCAAGGAGCAAATAAACAAATATGAGAGAGATGGAGAAGGGGAATTCGTTACCCTTGTAGTCCTCAACCTCCACACCAAGTTAGGTGTAGAAGCCTTCAATTCAACTGCTGGAAGGAGATCTGGATCTCAGATCTGAAGAGGAACTGTGGTCTTCAGTTAATTAGGGAATTTATCATGTTAGGTAGACTAGATAGCTAAGGTTTGTAGCAAGAAGAGCCTTTCTACCCCCACCCCCACCCCAAACAGCCTTAGTTGTCAGCTGACTCAGAATTCAACCCGAAGTCCTTTACCACATTAGACTCTGGTAGCAAACACTCTTCTCCTTGGAGACGTTCCACCTAGCATTGACGTCATTCCGTTGTGTAGGCAAGTGGGACTGTTTAGCAAAGCACTGTTGTATAGGTCTCTCCATGAATATTATGCTTTTAGGTAAAAAAATTGCTAATCTCAATTTTACTTTCCAAACTTTCTAGGGTTTCGATTTTCAGTTTATTAGGGAATTTATCCTTTTAGGTAGAATAGATTGCTAAGATTTGTAGCAAGAAGATCCTTCTCACCCCTCCCCCCGAACAACCTTAGTTGTCAGCTGACACAGAATCTAACCCAAAGTCCTTTACCGCATCCGATTCTGATAGGAAACACTTTTCTCCCCGGAGACGTTCCACCAAGCGTTGCTATGTGGTACATAAAAACCAGGCTACTGATTTTCATACACACAATTAAAGGGCACTGATATAGCATTTGTAGGTATAGATTTAGTGTGTACTAATTTTGTTGTTCAGATTACTCTCACTTTTCTAGGATTTGGCTACTCTCACTTTTCTAGGATTTGGCTGGGTTTCCTATGCCCAATATTGATTACTCAATGTCATCAATGTTAATATCATTTGTCAATGTTGATACATGTAGATGATAAATGACAAGTGGAAGGATTGTTGACAGTGAAAGCAAAGGTATTTGGCGGAGAAGCTGAAAGTCAGTGGAGATTGTGCAAGCGAAGAAAGTAGGCGGTGTTAGTGGCAAAAGGCCAAGAGTGGCAACGATGGTGATGACTGCGAGGAAGAAGGGTGAAGAGAAAATCGGGAATTTGTAGGTACATATGTATTGTATTTTATGTGTAAAATATAGTTTGGTAAAAATGAGTTTTGCACTCCTACAATAAAAAATTTATTGTTAATTTATACAATATACTATGTATTATAAGCATTGCAACTTTGATTAATCTAAATCGAAAGCATAAACTTCTTTTGTAACTGTTTAATTTTGTTTCGCTGGTAATAGACAGTAATTTTTTTTTTATTTAGTAGTGTGTGGATAGACAGGGTTATCGAGAATAGAGTACTAGGTAGGTTAAGGTTGAAAATTGCGAATAAAAGGAAAGTAAGTGGGGTAGGGACGAGAGGGGGTAACATGAACGAGAAAAGTGAATATTGGCGGAGTACTAGTGAGTGATCCTTAGACTAAATACAATGGAGGGATGAAATGGGGATGAAATCCATTTCATCCCGGTTGAAACTCTACAATGGCCGGTTGAAATGGAGCAAGTGTGAATGAAAGATTTCATCCGGGTTGAAACATCTTTTGCCCTTTTTTTTTTTTTTTTTTTTTTTTTTTTTTTTAATTTCCACGTGTAAGACTGCTATTGGATTCATGAAAAAAAAATTATCCCAAATCTTTGAGCTTAATTATCACCTAATAAATTATTTTTTTTTCACCAAAATTCATCATTTTTTCCCCTACAAATTGATATAAGTTTCATTTGATTTGGACACAAAAAAAAAAAAAAAAAACACTTAGTTTTCAATTTGGGCTGAATTATTACCTAGTAAATTAATTTTTTTTCACTAAAGTTCATCATTTTTTTCCCTACAAATTGATATAAGTTTCATTTGATTTGGACAAAAAAAAAACACTTAGTTTTCAATTTGGGCTGAATTATTACCTAGTAAATTAATTTTTTTTTTTAATTTTTTTTCACCAAAATTCATCATTTTTTTCCCGACAAATTGATATAAGTTTCATTTAATTTGGACACAAAAAAAACAATCACTTTTCAAAAACAGAGAATATAAATAAAATAAAAGTGGTGGGGTATAGAATGATGAGTTGGAAGGAGTTGAAATTTAATTTAATTTAGTTATTATAGGGGGTTAAATGAAATGGATAGATAAAATATTAGGTGAATGAAAAAAAGTGTAAAAAGTGTTGAATAAAATGGGGGAAGGGGATGAATAGTCTTAACTTACCTGTGATTGTGACGGATAAGAAGAGTACTAGTGAGTGATCCTTACCTGTAACGGATTTGGGCCGGACTTGACTGAACTGGACTGTCGGTCAAATCACGTGTGAACAAACCGCGTCGATCCTAAACTCCGCTTATTTATTCGATAATAATCGTAAAAATCTTTTTGTTATTTCCTCTCACTAAGAGCTTCTTCCGAAAAACACACCCAAACACACAGTTTCATACCCCTTCGTTATTTGGAACCCTAACCCTAGTCTCCCTCGAGACGCCAAATTCATCATTCGTCGAAGATTTCTCCGATTGATCTATTGATTTTTCGCCATAAATTTCGATTGCGTTGCTGATTTCGGAGCTTTCTAGGGGGCTGGTGCCTCGCCGTAGCAGTCGAAGAATTTTCGAGGAGTCGGTGGTTCGGCGATTGGATTTTAGTATTCGGAGGTTTCCTCGGTAATCGGAGTTCATTGATCGTTTTTTGAAGGTTCTGTACCCCCGAGGGTTGAAACTCTATCCTTGTTTTGGAGGATTAGCTCGTCGGCTTCTCAACGGAAGGGGTTTTCAGAAGGTTATATGATCTTCTAGATCCGATTTGATTGAAGCTGTTCTGTAGCTTTCTGCTTATCGGATGATCTGTCCGTGTTGAAGATTGAAGGAATTTGGGAACTTGAAGAGATCGAAGCGGAGCAGCCTTGAGTTGGTTTGATTTTCTATTGAAGAAATAAAAAAGATTAAAAAATTAGAGCTTCAGTCTTTTTGTACTTCACATATTTCAGTTAAATATCAGACGTTGATTTTTGCTATTTTTCTTTTTATTTGAAGGCCTGTTTGTTGTTGGTATCATTAGAAGAAGTAAAAAAAATTGAGTAGAGATTATGGCAGTGTATTACAAGTTTAAAAGTGCAAAAGATTATGACTCGATTCCAATCGATGGTCATTTCATATCAGTTGCTACTTTGAAAGAAAAAATATATGAATCCAAGCAATTGGGCAGGGGTACTGATTATGACCTCGTTGTCTCTAACGCTCAGACTAATGAAGGTTGGTTTGGTTCTTTGGAATATGTCAATTCTAGTGTTAAATTTTATAAAATATTTAATATATATTTTTCTACTTTTTATGGGTAGAACTTGTTGTTTCTTTAGATTTAAGCTTTGCTCATGAACAACATTTGTTATGAGACTCATGAGAGCAACCTTAATATTGGGGTGATAGTCTTTGGTTGTAATTTGATGGTCAAGTTGGCCATCACGAGTCTCAGTTCTGGTTGACTTAGCTTACATTCATCCATGTGTTGGTCTCTGTAATTAGCTTAAGTGCTTTGCCTCAATGAGTTGGGGTTTGGGGAGTGGGGATTGGGGAATATAGGCGGTAGTTAGTTGCCTTTGTATTGATTGTCTCTTTGAAGTGTGTTTATCGACCGTGTAATGTTTTTGCAATTTCAGAGTATCTTGATGAAGCAATGTTGATTCCAAAAAATACTTCTGTTTTAATTCGTCGACTTCCGGGAAGGCCTCGTATGCCCATAGTTACTGCACCAGTTCCTGATCAAGACGAGTACTGTCTCAAAACCTTAATTTTTAATACTTAATTATGTTTCTTTTCATTTTGCTTAATTTAGTGGTTAGAGATAGCTTATGTTAGTGGCTTTGCCTTGACTGTTTACCAAAGACCACTCTTCTAGTGGCTATGTAAACCAGTTGGTAGGTCCCTAAGCCGACAAAAGCTTTGCTCATGTTGTAAGTAATTTTTATACATGACCAAGTTTGGGCGTTTAGTTGAGTGTGGTTTGTTTAATTTGCAATGCAGGCCAAAGGTGGATACTGAGTATGAGAACGCTCAATCATCAAAGAGTAGCTTTCTTGGAGCTGATCCATCTGCTCCAAACAATGTAAGCTTTAGCCAGTTATATTTTTTAAAGAATATGGAGCCCGTATGGTTTACTTGCTAAATTTTGTGAGGAGTAATAATGCATATTGAATTTTTGTTTTGTAGCCTTTTGATCTGGAGTATGATGAATTTGGAAATGATTTGTATGAGATTCCCGAAGTTGCACAAGCTCCATCAAGTAATCATGTTCAGGATGCCCCTCCTCCCAATAAAGAAGATGAGGACAGCAAGATTAGAGCTTTAATTGATACCCCAGCCTTGGATTGGCAGCGGTGAGAAGAATTCCTGTGCAGTGGCCTGCAATTTGTGTCTTGCTTGTCCTTTTATAATACAGCCTCACACGATTTTAAATTTTTTGTATTTGCAGGCAAAGTGCTGATGGCTTTGGCTCTGGTAGAGGTTATGGGAGGGGCGGTATGGGTGGCAGAATGGGTGGGCGTGGTTTTGGTAAGTTTTGTTTCAACTGTTCTGTATCACTCCCTATTTATCGAGATCAGCATTATCTTGCTTTGTAAATGTTTGTCTTGATCTCTGATTTTTTTCGAAGTTAATATTTGCTTTCATATTTAGCTTATGTGCCTTTTTTCAGTTATGCTGTAGAATTGTTTTGTGACCTGTTAAACATGACATGAGTTTTTTTATTTGAAAGAATAGAAGTACTGAAAAGAAAAACCTGAATTGATAACTATGAGCCAAAAGATGTTTATTGGCTCTAGGTTGTTGTTTTTCAAGGGAGCATTCTGTCGTTGATGAATTCATGCTTAGTAATTTTCCTTTCGGTACTGAAGATTTGTCTTTGAATGTCTAGGTCGAGGAGGAGGTGGCTTGGCGCAAAAAACACCGCCTCCTGGCTATGTTTGCTATAGGTGCAATAAACCTGGTAGGTCGCTGGCTCATTGATTGTGATCATCTTATTTATGGAACTCAAAAGATGTTTTGATTGTACCTTTGTTCTTAAAGTTTACTGAATCTTGAAATCCTATATTTCAGGGCATTTCATTCAGCACTGTCCTACGAATGGCGATCCTACATATGATGTCAAAAGAGTGAAACCCCCGACCGGTATTCCAAAGTCTATGTTAATGGCAACTCCTGACGGCTCGTATGCACTACCAAGTGGTGCTGTGGCGGTTTTGAAGCCAAATGAGTAAGTTTCTTCCGTTTCAGATTGAAATCATTATTTCATGTCTCTGAAAATATTGTGCAAGATTAAGAGTTTTTCTACTCCATCTATTTATAATAGGGCTGCTTTCGAGAAGGAGATTGAAGGGATGCCCTCCACTCGTCATGTTGGTGAGCTCCCACCAGAACTTCACTGCCCGTTGTGCAAGCAAGTGATGAAAGATGCTGTTCTTACGAGCAAGTGCTGTTTTAAGAGCTTTTGTGATAAATGTAAGATTTTGTGTGTAGAATTGGCATGTTGAAGTAGTTTGATTGTGATGTGACACTAGTTTCACACTTAATTTGTTTTGTTGTGTTTGTTTTATCTGGTTTGTGGTTCACTTCTTTTTGTTTTTTTGATCGCCATTCATGTATTTATTTTTTTTGGAACTTTTTAAATCTGCATGGTACTTATTTTTATGATGGAATTTGTATTGTCAGGTATAAGAGATCACATCATCACTAAATCAGTATGTATATGTGGGGCCACTAATGTACTTGCTGATGATCTGTTGCCTAATAAGACACTAAGGGATACTATCAATCGAATCTTGGAGTCCAATAACGATAGTGCGGAAAATGGTGGCAGTGCATTTCATGTTCAAGGTGTGTATGCGACCAATCAGTTGATTAAAACTTACCAATTACCATTTTGCTAAACTTTCCTTTGCGTCTTCAGATATGGAGTCTGCTCGGTGTCCTCCTCCAAAGCTTCCATCGCCTTCGTTGTCCGCTGCCTCGAGAGGAGAGAAAGTTCCGGCTCGACGTGAGGAAATTGCAAAGGTACAGGAGATTGTGGAGCATGATAAAATTCTGGATACTCGGCAACTTGTTGAAGAGAAAGGAAAGGTCCCTACGGTTCCTGATGTCCCTAAGGTTCCTGATGTTTCTGAAGCTACACATGAGTCAAGGAGCATGAAGGAGCCAGCTGCATCTCAAGGAAGTATTCGACCTGATGAAGAGGTGCAGCAGAAACCAGCTCCTGCTGAAGCAGGTACTGATTTTGTGTTCTATTTTTCTAGCATTTGTTTTTATCCAAAATTTCTAACTGGATTGCATATCATTATCACCAATTCCTGCAGTCTTTTTATACTCCGTTCCATATTCATTGTAGGCAGCATCATGTGGCAAATTATTTATTTATTGCATTAGGATAAACTAATTACATTCATTATTGATTTATTTTCAGCAAAGAAGAAGAAGAAAAAGAAAACTCAGTTGCCTATGAGTGGTAAGATTTTTATTTTGTTTTAGATCTAGTAAGACATATCAATTGAGTGATAGCTTGTGGATGGGTTTCTGAGTGTTCATTTTTGGGTTCTTTTAAGCAGCAGAGATGCAGTGGAGAGCATCTCAAGACTTGGCAGCTGAGTATATGATGCCAATGGGGGGAATGCAGCAACCTTATAATCCATATTGGAATGGTATGCAGCCCGGAATGGAAGCGTTTGGAGGCCCGTTTGGTGGTGGTCCCATGCCCTTTATGGGTTATGGCCCCTTTGATATTCCTTTTGGGGGGATGCCACCTCTGGATCCATTCGGTGGACCTGGAGGGTTTATGATGCCACCTCCTTTCCCACCTCAGAGGTAAATTTCAGATTTCGTATCTTTTGCTTGATCCCTATACACAATGACCTCCCTTCAGTGAAGGACACAAAACCTTTTGTGAGTGCACAGATAACACTAGTTAGGTGCACAAATAACACTATAAAGTTTCAAAATTTTAATTATGAAAAAAAGAAGCTTGTAGGGGGACTTGAACTCGTAACAAGGTTAAAAGCAAGCGCTTTATCCACTGATCTACACTTCTTTATTTTTATCAAATGGGTGCACTTCCACCCATTTAACATGTCTTAGGTCCTCCACTGTCTGTTTGAGTTGATTAACAACTCATGATTGTTTCATGGCTTCTTCCAGGGACCTTGCAGAGTTTGCGATGATGGGAATGAATGGCGGCATGAATGTTGGTGGGCCACCCATGATGAGTAGGGAGCAATTTGAAGCTCGGAAAGCTGAATTGAAGAGGAAGCGGGAGTTTGAGATGCGTGGCATGAATGGCGGTGGAAGGTAGCTTTTTGATTCCCCTTTTCCCATTGTAATTAGTGTGTCCTTACCTATAAATGAATGTCCAAATTCAAGCAATTTTTGTCCCAAAATGTACGTCTTTTTTGTAATAAACTTTGTCCCCAAACGTTTTTTCACCAATTTTTTTTTTGCTACATTTTATTATCGCAAGACTAAATGTTTAGAAACAAGCACCCCATTCAAAGATTTGAATGTTAATTGAAGATGTGGCACATGAGATAGTTGAATTGAAAATTTCGCTTCCTTTTGCTGCAGGGAGATAATCAAAGATCGGGAATTTGGTAGGGAAAGGGAAAGGGAAAGGGAAAGGGAAAGAGAAAGAGAAAGAGAAAGGGAAGTGAGCAGCAGCACGGACATTTCTTCAATGAAGTCGAAACATGTATGTATTTGTGTTATGCAAGTTTCTTCATTTATCTCTAGTCTTTTCTGTCTGGAGCCGTCAGGTACTTCTGCAAACGGAGGCATCGACCGTTTGCCCAAGTGCGTATTTGGCTGGAAAATGGGGAAATGTCGCAAGAGAGCGTTTAAATATAATGTTTTGTTCATTATCTGTAGAGGGTTTAGAGCCGTTTCTTTTATGAGTTTGGGTTTATATATTTATATTTTCTTCAGTTTTATGAGACCTTATATTGGACACTTAGCTACAACCTCATATTCTTGATCAACCCATATGGGTTGTTTCTCTTATTAATTTTAGTTAATATCATGCATGTATTGTTCTTGATAAAAACAAAAATGAAAATGGGACCGAGGTTGTAATTTTTTTAAAAATCTAGTGAAAGTAATTGGCATTTTGTGGTTTGCATTTTATAAAAATATGTATTTTGGGTTACAGAAATGACCTTTTCTAAACTGCTAATTTATGGAGTTGAACCGATTTTTTTTGGGTCGAATTTTATATATATATATAAAAAAAGAGAGTATTTTGGGCCTTTTTTTGTGCAGTTTTGGTCAAATTTTATTAAAAATATGCATTTTGTGGTTTTTTGTTTTTTTTTTCTCTAAGCAGTGGTGAGCTTTCTTGTTTAATAAATATCCTATATTCTATATTTATGGTGGGCCCCATTAGAGAATTAAAAAATTAGAAGGGCAAACTGGTCATTTGATTTTTTTTTTTTTTTGTTATGATTATATTTTGGGATATTATTTACTTTCCTTTTTCCCGGGAGTTGAGACTTATTATTGTTACCCTTTTCTTTTTGGTCAACAGAAGTCAATTCCGCCGCCGCCGTCGTCTAGGGTTGACAACCACGACTATCACCGACACAGATCTGAGCGGCTTTCTCCGGACAGGCGTTCCCGTGACCCCGAACCACCACGTCCGTCTTCCAAGAGGAAGTCAACGGACCGTCATCATGACAGCTACGAGTACGACGACAGTCACCACCACCGTCACCAGCAACACAGCCACCGTCGCTCGGAATCGTCTGCGGTCGCAAGGCCGCCGTCTCCTCCACCATCGGAATCGAAGAAATCTGAAACAGTGTCGTCATCTGCCGCCGACCGTAAATCAAAGGCAAGTGTCTTCTCTCGAATAAGCTTTCCGGAAGAAAAAGCCGCAGCAGCAGCCGCCGCATCGAAGAAACGGAAACTGACGTCATCGACGTCAGAAGCAGGTATGGGAGGCGGATCTTCACACCATAGAGATAGCAAGTCCTCCTTGTCGAATGGATATCACGAGGAGCATCACAAATCGTCGTCATCGGCGACGGCCAGGAAGAGTAGCGCCGCCGTCGTTGCTGCTGTGGCGGCTGTAGACGACTATGAATCGAGTGACGATGACAGGCATTTCAAGAGACGGCCGGCGAAGGAGAGAGAAAGAGATCGCGGGAGAGAGGAGAGAGATCGGAGCGGCTACAGCAAGCACAGATGAAATGGAGATTGAGATTTGGATCTGTTACTTTTGTGTATAGCTTGGAATTCCAAATTGTTGATGAGAGAGAGAGAGAGGATGATTGTGACTGTGAAGTACTTCTGTACTTTACTTTATTTTATTTATGAAGAAGAATGAAATGAAGTGTTTTTCTTTTCTTTTTAATGACTCTTTTTTAAAAAAAACTATAATATAATCCTTGATGTGCTTCCTTTCGTGTTAATATTTCTATTTGGCTTAATTATTTTTGTTTTTATAATTATATTAATGTTAAATGTTTTTCTATATTATATTTAAAGGTAAAAGAAAATATTGAGAATATAGTAATTATAAGTGTACAGAAAAGTTTAAAATATATTACTCCCTTAGTCACAATAAAGACAGGCTCAACTTTTTAGTGTTTATTTGAATGAATTTTGAGCAAATATTTTAGTTTAATAATTTGAATTAAAATTTAAAATTTATTTTTCATACATAATAATTAATTTTATTAATATTCACTAGGATAATTTCATTCAAAAAATATCCCCTTCTCTTTTTTCTTGCAAAATTGTTAGATAGACAAAACCCTAGACGAAAATGTAAACCAAATTTATATAAATAAATCAACACACCTATATAACACCATGCCACTAGGGGTGTAAATGGTTCGGTTTGGACAAATTTAGAGACAAAATCGCTAGTATTCAATTTGAAGAAATCCCAAACCAAATCGAACCATGAAAAATTTCAAACCAAACTGAACCAAACCACCTCGGTTTGGTCTCAAACCGCGGTTTCATTAAGCGGTTCAAACCGCGGTCCGAACTGCGATCTAGATCGCGGTCCGAACCACAAACCTGTCCAAACTCCAAACGTTACCTATTTATGTAAAAGACATATTAAAATTGCAGCTCTAGGAATATTAAAATCACAGCTCTAGTAATATTTACGAGAGTTGTCCGAACTGCAGTAATATTTACTTGCATCTACAGCAACAACAGAGACAAGACCAGAACCAGTCAGCAGCAATATTTACTTTGAGTAATATGTGAGAATACACAATTTAAGAAACTGCAACTTGTTTGGAATGCTCTAGTATCAGCATGCAATTAGCAATTTGATTTATGATAAGGTAAAACCAATTTAACTGTCGGTGCCTTACAGGCTTACACAAGTTTAATGGAATGCGATATTAATAGCATTGCTAATTATTCAATCGTTTGTATTTGAAACTTACTACAGCTATGTGAGGCCACCTTCAACCCAGAAACCTCTATTACTTTGATCAGGAGGAACTTACTACAGCTGTCCTTTTCAATGAAAAACAGAAGTAATCCCCATGAACCACTATCAAAATTTTGTTCCATTTAAGTGTTTCTCATCCATTTCCCATTCACATTCATCAAGCTAGAATGATCCAAGTATACAGGGTACGTCAATATATCCTTCCTGATAAGATAATATTGGTCTGTAAGTTCACAATAAAGCTCAGCAGGAGGAAGGGTCTAACTTAGCATGGTAATACGTAAACCAAAAGCCAACTATCCATGAAAGTCATTTCTGTTGGAAAAATTCATTATATGTGAAGGAAATTGTATATTTTCCTTACATGAATCGTTTGTCGTTTGACAAAGATTATAGTGGGTTCATGTTTCACGTTGTGAGAACATGAAAATGAAATATCTAGATGTCCAATTTGGTATTGGATGAGAAAGATATGATAGCTCAAAGTAAGTGGGTTAAAGTGTAACTTTTAGAAGTTAACACCACTATTGATGTCCTATAATTTCTAGATTAATTGAGTGATTAATATGGATCATTACTTTGGAATTTGGGGTTACAAAGTTTGATATTAAACTTCTTGAATAGAAAGTAATGAGTCTCATATTAATACTAAGATTAATTGTGTATTCATGCGAGAGTTAATGGAGCTATAAGTAGAGAGACCCACAATAATGAAAATTAAATTTTTTTCCATCAATTCTCCACCTCCCTCTTGCAATTTGTTATCTTCTTTCTTTGGCCTCCTAGAGAAATATCCATGTTGATTTTGTCCAAGCATAGGAAAATTCGCCGAAAAACTTAAGTGCAAAGTTGTTCCGGTTCATCCGTTCTATTCTGGGAGACTAACGCCATTGAAGACCTCGAGCACTCGTAGTGAGGGGGCGAATTAGTCTTAAGGAGAGTGTCTAACGCGGCTCGGATTCAAGCAAATTCAAGACGACGACTTGCGGTTTTTTCTTTGTTAATTTTTATGTTATATATTGTATTTCAATTTTTTTGTAATTCTTTTTCTTTTGTGCTCGATTGTTTAGATTTGTCTAACAATCTTAAGACTAATTTCCTATTTGAGAAAGAATTACAGATTTGGAAATTCGGTGGAGCGGTAATCAAAGAAAGAGGTAAAAGAATTGGAAAACGATGGACGAGACGGAAGAAAATTTCAGCACATTTTTCCAGTGACCATCTGTGGTAAAAATTATTTTCCCGTTTTTTTAACCGTTGGATCGGACTGAAATTTGGAGTGCATGTTCATGACTCATGGGAGAAGATTCTGAACGGTGAAGATCGGATTTTATTATGTAGATATTAATATATAAATTTTGGTACAGAACAGTTTCTGAAGGAAGTAATGATGTGTTGACTTACAGATGAACATCAAGGATGTTGCAATGATTGTGTAAAATAGTTGTGGTGATGCCACTTCTAGTGTTTATACAATGAATGATAGATCTCTTATGGTTCATGAAAATCATAATGAGAAAAATTGAAAAGTTCGATTGAACTAAATTGAGAAAAAGAACGGTTAAAGATATCGTATTTAACGTTCTTATGATTCACAAGAATCATGTTGAGAAAAATTGAATAAATTGAACTAAGTTGAGAAGATGGACGGATAAAGATTTATTCTTTAACGTTGCTTTTTATAAATGAAAAGTTCTTTTGAACTAAGTTGAGAAGATGAACGGATAAAGATGTACTCTTTAACGTTGCATTTTATCAATAATGTATTGACAAAGATGATAGGGCTTCTTGAAAGGAGTTGTTAAATCCTATTATTGTCAATAGTGAGAAAAGTCACAAAGATAAAAACAATAGAGCTTCTTGAAAGAAGTTGTTGAATTCTATTGTTGTGAACATTGAAAAATGTTACAAGTACAAAGATAATGACATCAAAGGTTTGATTGTGTGGATTTAAACAAGAGTGACTACGTCACTTTGTTAATTAAATCCAAAAATAATATGTTAACTAAAGAAAATTCTAGTCAATTTGATCTGTTGATTCAAATTCAAGAAAAATTAATAGACTTGTTGTTAAACAAGTCATTAGGTGGATAGTCTTGAAATTTTTGAAATGATCAATATGGAATAGCTGAGATTTAAATGAATTTGAGTTAACAATTATCAAATTGATAAAGCTTGTGTTAGGAAGATGGTATATTGCTAAAGTCAATTTATGATTAAAAAGACATATAGCAATATGTGTAATGGTAGTATAGACATATATGTCTAAGACATAAAACCATTTGAAAACTACTCTCAATTAATTTGACTATGTGATGTGAAATGAAAAATGAATCCGCTAACCAAAGGGTTAAATATAGAGTTAGTTGAAAGTTCGATGAGGGGAATGGGATGTAAGCCTCTTAAAAGTTAAACACAGCGGAAAACCCAATCTAGATGACTGGAGATTCCAAGAACTAGATTCAATGGGACCACCTAACTGTTAAAAGACTTGTAGCGTCACTGTAGGGGAACCAACCCCAAGTCCATTCCTGTTAGTGACATCCCGAAAGGATAAGGATAAGCTTAAGGCTTTAATGATTCTTACGCGTCGAAAATTCGAACGGGGTAAAACGGGTTACCTTTAAGAAATCACCTATGTGAGAGAGAAGTGGGGCCGCTTCGAGGAGAATTGTGTGAGGCTCAATTCTTAGAACCTCTCACAGAACCAGGCAAAATGTTCAGGGCCATGAATGAACATAGCTATGAGAATTGAACTATGCTAGGACGTTACTTGTGTCAAGTATATGATCGACTACACAAAAATCATAACGGTTCAAGGACATCGCGTCTACAGACTTGCAAGTAGAGTAAATATGCTTGTACGAGCGAAGGTTCAATGGGCATTCCCACACCTATCGTACGCAAGTTTTCGTCTGCCGGACTCTATCACCAAACTCGTCATTAATTTCCTTCATGTGGAGGATTGTTGGAAAAATTCGTTATATGTGAAGGAAATTGTATATTTTTCTTACATGAATCGTTTGTCGTTTGATAAAGATTATAGTGGGTTCATGTTCCACGTTGTGAGAACATGAAAATGAAATATCTAGATGTCCAATTTGGTATTGGTTGAGAATGATATGATAACTCAAAGTAAGTGGGTTAAAGTGTAACTTTTAGAAGTTAACACCACTATTGAAGTCCTATAATTTCTAGATTAATTGAGGGATTAATATGGATCATTACTTTGAAATTTGAAGTTACAAAGTTTGATATTAAATTTCTTGAATAGAAAGTAATGAGTCTCATATTAATACTAAGATTAATTGGGTATTCATGGGAGAGTTAGTGGAGCTATAAGTAGAGAGACCCACAATAATGAAAATTGAATTTTTTCCATCAATTCTCCACCTCCCTCTTGCAATTTGTTATCTTCTTCCTTTGGCCTCCTAGAGAAATATCCATGGTGATTTTGTCAAAGCATAGGAAAATTCGCCGGAAAACTTAAGTGTAAAGTTGTTCCGGTTCATCCGTTCTATCCTGGAAGACTAACGCCCATTGAAGACCTCGAGCACTCGTAGTGAGGGGGCGAATTAGTCTTAAGGAGAGTGTCTAACACGGCTCGGATTCAAGCAAATTCAAGACGACGACTTACGGTTTTTTCTTTGTTAATTTTTATGTTGTATATTGTATTTCAATTTTATTGTAATTCTTTTTCTTTTGTGCTCGATTGTTTAAATTTGTCTAACAATTACCTTTCATGAATTCAGCCAAAAGAACATCTAACATGGATGTTATGAAAAGTTTCAACATGTCTCTCTTCTAAAAAGACAAATTTTTCTTTTCTTCTTCTATACTAATCACTTCAAATTAACATGGGAAATATCTCTTTATTGTGTAAAATGTGAATTCTTAACACTAAGCACTCGCAATTACGGGGAGAAAAAAGAGAAATTTACCAGATTTGGCAAATACTTGAGCACTCAGCTCCAGCCTTCAACTGAAACCACAGCAAGAAACCATCACATTCCTCATCAATGCACTGAATCAACAGTTCATTCAGTAATTTATTCAAACAGTTGGCGAACACACCTACTACTGAAAGTTGCAAATTATAGCTGAATGAAGAATAAACTTCAGATTTCAGAAAAATAACTTAAATTATAGCAGCATCAAGTAAGATACAAGATTAAAGTAAGATTAAAGAAAACAGATCATACCGGCGACAGTATCAAGGGCTCGGAAATTATAGCCGAAATTGGTGAGGTGGGGGAAGAGTAGGTCAGAGGAAGAGTGAGACATGAGGTGAGGACGAGAACGAAGGAAGAGGAAGAGTGAGGTCGGAAAGTCTTCGTCTTCGTCGTTGTTGATGATGAAAATTGGAAATAACGGAGACTGAGAGAGAGAGAGAGAAGCGCTGGAAAATTGAAAATAAATGAAATGAAAAGGGTTTAGATATTTGTTTTTTGTAATAAGCTGATTAGGATAGGGTTTTAAAATCAATGGTGAAGATTAAATAAAAAATAATCAGTGGTTAATATGACGGTTTGGGCGGTTTAGCTCGGTGGTTCGGTTTGACGATTCAGCTCGGTGGTTCGGTTTGGTGGTTCAGCTCGGTGGTTCGGTTTGGCGGTTCAGCTCGAAATGGTTCGATTTGGAGGAGTCAGACCGCAAACCAAATCGAACCGCATGGTTTATAAATTTTTGGAACCGAGCTGAACCGCTAAGGTATAAAAACCAAACCAAACCACGTGGTTTGGTTCGGTTCGATCTCAAACCGCGGTTTGAACCGAACCGCTGACACCCCTACATGCCACTATCCTTTTAAAGCAACATTTTCACAACATATAAAAATAATTGAAAATAGATCTGAGTTCACGTACTCCTCCCGTTTCGTTTCGTGTAAAAGATTTCATTTTTGTCATTTAGGGTGTCTCATAAAATTTTACTTTTCTAAAATGACAAATAATCTTTACTATTTCTCCCACTAAGGCTCCGTTTGTTTCGACGTAAAACGTTTTTCGGAAAATATTTTCCGAAAAATGTTTTCCTGTAAAATGTTTTACGGAGGTAAGGCGTTAAATGTTTTACGGAGAAAGGGTGTAAAATATTTTCGGGTGTTTGGTAAGAAAAATATTTTTCGGAAGGGCGTAAAATGTTTTATTAAAAAAAAAAATTTTAATTACTTTTTTGTAACCACCCTACCCCCAAAAATTTTATTTTTTTTTTTTTTTAACCGCCGCCCACCTCCCTTTACCCACCCCCCCAAAAAAAATTTATTTTTATTTTTTTTGGGGGGAGGTGGGTTAGGCAGGGGTGGGGAGTGGGGCAGGCAAGGGATGGGTGGGGCGGTTACAAAAAAAAATAAATTTTTTTTTTTGGGGGTGGGTGGGTGGGGCGGGTGGGGGGGTGGGTGGGGCGGTTACAAATTATTTTTTTTTGGGGGGGGTAGGGGTGGGTGGGTGGGGGGTGGGATAGGCAGGGGGGTGGTGGGGCGGTTACAAAAAAAAATAATAATTTTTTTTGGGGGGGGTGGGGTGGGGTAGGGTAGGCAGGGGTGGGTGGGGCATTTACAAAAAAAATAAAAAAAAAATAAAATTTTGGGGGGGGGGGTGGTGGGGGGTGGGTGGGGCGTTTACAAAAAAAGAAATTTTTTTTGGGGGGGGGTGGGGGTGGGTGGGGGCGTGGGGGTACGCAGGGGGTGGGGTAGGGGTATTTTTTTATTTTTTTTTTAATTATTATTATTATGTTGTACCTTGTGAAATATGAGTTGTACATGATGGGCACCATTTTTCGAAAAATGTTTTACTTAGCACAAGGTCAGTAAGTCGTTTTACTTAGAAAGGGCGTAAAATATTTTCGGAAAACGTTTTCTCCATTTTCCGGAAAACAACCAAACAGCGGAAAACGAGTTATTTTCCGAAAAATATTTTTCGGGGCTCAACCAAACGGCGTAAAACGAGTTATTTTCCGAAAAACGTTTTTCGAAAAACGTTTTACGTCGAAACAAAAGGAGCCTAATTCTCTCTTTTACTTTACTTTAATACTCACTACATCAATCAGCTTACTATTTCTCACCCCACCTTCTCCCTCTTTACATTATTTATTATACTAACAACACTTATAATACCAATTACACATTTTATTAATTCACGTGCAAAGTTCATTTGTAAAATTTTATATCAGACGGAAAGAGTATGTTACAAAGTGGGGATGGTCAAATCGGACCGGAATCGAAAAATAGAAACGAAAAAGCTCGGAACCGGAGCGAATCGGGGAGAAAACCGGAACCGGACGGACCAGAACCGTGAGAAAATCGGGCCGGTTAAGGGTTACAAAAATGCCAAATCGAACCGGAACCGTGAACCGGACGAAATTTCCATGTTTTCCAAATAACCGGACCGAAATAGCCCGAAATCGGAGCGAACCGGGGAAAAAACCGAAACCGAACGAACTGAAACTGTGAAAAAACCGGGCCGATTAAAAATCACCTCCTCGCAAAACCGAATCCGACAATTTTCGACCCAAAATCGAACCGGGCCGATTTTGGCCATCCTTATTACAAAGGTCAACTTCAACGGAGATTGTACCGTTTCTGTTGTTCAATTATTTATTCCCAAATCATGCTGCAGCAGGCTATGGCCTTTTTGGACCTTCTCAAATTCCAAACTCCTCACATTTGATAGTTGGTGGTAACCAGGAAGGAGGAGGAAGTGGTCCCGTCATAACACTATTTAAAATTACAATATACTCCCTCCGTATCGGCTTAAACTTCATCAATTACTTAAAAAGGTGTTTCGTTACAAGTTTCACCTTTTTTAAAATGGAAAAAAATTATTAATATTCTATTATACTCACTAACTTTTCATTTTACACATTTAAATTATGGATCTCACTTGTTATATTCACTCACTTCTTTTCTCTCACAACACTTCTCCCACTCTCATTATTTTTAAATATATATATTATTTTTTTAATTTACGTGATTCACTGAAACAGTGAATTTAACTCTGGAACGGAGGAAGTACATTTCGAAGTACATTTCTTAACATTAAAGAGTATGCTACAAAGGTCAACTTCAACTTGTACCGAACTTCAACAGAGATTGTACCGTTTCTGTTGTTCAATTATTTATTCCCAAAATCATGCTGCCGCAGGCTATGGCCTTTTTGGACCTTCTCAAATTCCAAACTCCTCACATTTGATAGTCGGTGGTAACCAGGAAGGAGGAGGACGTGTGGTCCCGTCATATCACTGAGACTATTTAAAATTACAATATACTCTCTCCTATTCCAACCTAAATGTACAGTTTGATTTTTTTATGAAATTTAATAATATAATAATGAAAAATTGATACTCCCTCCGTCCCAGTCTACTTAAGAAAAAGCAAAATGGCACGGGACTTAAGGAATATCACTATTTTATTTGAAAAGGACAACTGGGTGAAAAATTAAGAGTTAATTCACATTTTTGATTAACTCTCTAATCGCCCTCAACCCAAAATTCAAACAGAGAAGTCAAATCATTAAGCCATCACTGTTTACACTTTCTTAATTTACGAGGGAATTTCAAATTTACAGAGGGAATTTCAAAATTTGACTGGATCACCAAACATAACCATTTTCCCACCATTTCAAAAGTGCCCCTATAAAAAAGGCATTCACTCGTTTTTGAACAGTTTCTTAATTTACAAATTCATAACCAAGACAAAAAAATAAAAGATGGTGAGGAGATCGTATTTAATGCAGAAGAGAGAGGAACAGATCCGGCCAATACTTGCCGACCTACGTTGTTGATCGAAATCTCCCAAAGGGCAAAATCAAGGAAGGCTGCGAGAGGTTCGCGGTTTCTCAATCGATCGTGTACTTGATGCTGGACAAAAGTGAGGCGTCAAATGGGAGAAATGCTCCATTGTGTCTCGACTTCAAAAAGAGTGCAAAAAGAGGCAAAAGAGTCCATTAGATGAAGCAAAGATGAAAACAATTTCATATCAACAAAGAGGCACAATTAGAGATTTGGGGCCGCATCGGGAGTAGTAAGAGCACCGCTGGGAGATGGAAAAAAGGAGGGGCGTGATCGTGGCTCACACGAATGCAATCACTCCGTCATTAACCGAAGGCAATAAATATGCAAGGTGAAATTCGCTTTTATCATGGCTTAAATGGGATTTTTCTCTTAGTAAATTTCGGCTTTAAGAGCATGTTCCATGTCATACACATTGATGAAAAATGGTTTTACTTGACAAGAGCAATGGAAAGATACTACATGTGTGTCAGGAGAGGCGAACCTCATAGATCATGCCAAAGTAAAAGGTTCATCCCTAAGGTAATGTTCTTGTGTGCGAGCTAGTAGGCCCATTTATTCAAATGAAGGGGTTCTTTTATTTGATGGAAAGATAGGCGTGGCCATTTACAAAAAGAGAGCCAAAGAAAGAGGAGTAGCGTAAATAGAGTCAGCAGGAACAATGGTGACCAAAGCAATGGCATCAATCAACAAAACAAGGACAAAGGAGATGCTACTCGAAATGTAAGCAAAGTCAAAACTCGATTTTTTTCCAAAGAATGTTCTCTTTTTTGAGAGATTAACCAGTTTTTTTATCGAGGTTATTCCTACAATAAAATCTAAATGGCCAAAGAAATGAATCAAAGAATATCATCATACAATGGGACAATGCCCCACCACATATCAAGAACTCGATCAAGATTTTAGAGAGGCGAAAGAAGCGAAGATGGATGGAACATTCAACTACAATTTCAACCACCAAACTCCCCCGATACGAACATAAATGATCTTGGATGGTTCAGTCGATTGACACACTCAAAACAGATGTTCAAGCCAAGACAGCTGTTACGACTTAGTTACTTGCGGTAAAAGTTGCTTTTGAAAATCTTTCACCAAGCTTACTCTCAACAAAATTTTTGTTAGCTTGCAACTTTCTCTGCTCGAAATCATGAAGTTAAAAGGTGAAAACAACTTTGATGTTCCCCATATCGAAAAGATAGATTGTCGAGAAAGCCGGTGAACTAGAAACCGCTGCACAAGTCAATTGGGTATGGTAGTTGATTGCATCAAATATCTTCAAGAGAAGGGGCAAGATGACGGCCTAGAAGGCATAATGTCGAATTAGCACTCGGAGAGGTATTTCTTTGAAGTACTGGTCAAACTCAAGAAAGAAGAGAGCTTTTGTTTTTGAAAAATGTACTCGAGATAAAAATCATCACCGAGTAACCTTTCTAGGTTTCATGACCAAAATTAAGTGTAAGAAATATTTTTGCTTTTGTAAAATTTGACTCTCGATAAAAATCATCACCGAGTACATGAACACTCTCATAAAAACCATTACCAAGTGTAAAACAGAGGGATATTTCACCGGGGTTCCTAAGCACATCAAATGCACATTTCATCCAAAAACAATCAAATGGCAACATAACCACAATCAAAGTCCCACCAAACACAATCAATCATCACCGAGTAACCTTTCATAAAAATGTACTCTCGAGATAAAAATCATCACCGAGTAACCTTTCTAGGCAATAATCGAAGCATAGTAACTGTCATCAAATAAAAACACCAATCATAAACACATGTGTCTCAAGTAAACAAAGAGCATCATCATTTCACATAAAATTCCCCATAATCACAAATAACAACATGCTCTTACACACGAGTAAATTCCTAGGTTTTCAAATAATAGCGTAAATAGAGAGATTACACCTCGTTTTCCTTCTTGGATTTCTTTTCCTCGGATCTCGAAGCTAATGAGTTGAATAGCTTCGTATCCGGAAAATATGGACTAACATCTCGGGTTAGGGCCTTTCGACCAAGGGAACATTATCCCCAACATTTCGAGACAGCTTCTACGTGTCCCAAAGCCTTCCAATAGGCCTCCCGTATGGCCGGATCGAAGAATCCGGACTAAGGCCAGAAATTCTTCCCCAAACCGTTTCTTTGCAACCGAGTCACAAACTTTCTTTCTGGCGACTCATTCGCTCTTCATCGTTGGCGATAGAAGAATTCGGGTATGGAAAATAGGGATTCGAGGTTAGAACACGGAAGGAACAAAGTCTTGGGTAGAACACGGCGGTGTTAATGAATCGAAATCGAGGGAAAGCCTAGATCCCCGTCGGAATCATTTAAATCCAGACGAATCCATGGCATGAATTTAGGGTTTGTGAGGGCGGCGGCGAGAGAAAGGAAAGGATTTACAAAGAGAGAATATGAGAATGGAGAGAGGGAGAGAGAGAGACCGCTCGAAAATAGGGTTAGTGGCTCATATCCTGGGAAATGGGTTTGGGTGGGTCTTAATTGAGCCAGCGTTGCTTTTGATTTAATTAGGAGAGATTAATTGGGTTGGGTTTTAATTGAGTTTTATTAGTGATAATTGGGTGGGGTAGGCCCAATATAATAATGATAAAAAGTTTCTATTTTGGGCTTTTTTAAGATAAGTGGGACGCCCAAAATAGAAACTTTTCTTAAGTAGACTGGGACGGAGGGAGTATATTATAATTAAATTTTAAAACTTTTAATTGTTAGTGTTTTTAGTAATAAATCAATAACAACTTTTAAAATTTCATCAAAATGTTCTAATTTCCCGTTATTGTATGATCAAATTTCATAAAAAAATCAAACTGTGAACTTAGGTTGGGAACAGAGGGTGTACATTTTTTAACTTTAACATTATAAGTGTCATTCTTTAAAATTAATACGGACACTAAAAAACACCGTTATTGATACTCATTTTTACATTAATATCTGATGACGCCAAGCTTTTCAGGGTCAGGAGCGGCTCAAGGATATCTGGCTTGATATATTTGATGGTTTGATATACCTAAAACACAACACAAATAAGCACCGTTAAGGTTGAAGTTGGATGTTACTCCAACTCAGGCCCTCGGGTGTGAGAGTAAGAATACTGAGATATTAAGGCTTGAAATACCTTGAGTGTGTGTAAATGTTTAGGGTTTAGGGTAATATGACTTACTCAATATATTTGGAACTTACCTTGCCCAAGGGAACAAATGTCTTCTATTTATAGGTAATGGAGAGGTGCTTGTTGAGGTAAGCAATGAGATCAGCCCTGGAGGGTACTTTGGTATTTAGCCGCCTACACGTGTCCGCATCTAATTGGCCCTGTCAGGGAGAGAATATTGACTGGAGAGGGGACATGGCTGAAAGGGACATGAGCCGTGTATATGGCTTGGCGCATTAAATGAAATAGTAGGCGCCTGTCTGAGCCGCATTGAATGCGTGAGGGGGGAGCCGACAACTTGCATGTCAGAGCCAGTGAGCTAGCTTGTTCAGTAAGACTTGACATTAACCGGGAGACAGGTGAGATAACCGGGAGGCAGGTATGAGCCCGCGGTCAACATCTTGGGCGCGGTCAAAGGTATTTGACGCGGGCACGGATGGAGCGGTCATACCTCCTCGGGCACCAATCCAGCGGGCACGGATGGCGCGGTCATACTCACCGCGGGCACCAATCCAGCGGGCACGGTTCCTCCGGTCTTTGGGAAGGATGATGCGGGGAGGAACGCGGTCTTGACCTCATGGGCCTAACTGTCCGCGATCTTCATTCCCGCGGTCTAGAAAATGCCACATCACCGGTTCCTTAGACCAGACCGAGCGTGGGCCCGGTCCAGCAGGTACGGGCTCATCAATGACCCCTAGCTCCAAGTGTGATTATTTATGGTATGAGCGAGGAGCTACTAGTTAAGCTCGGTTGGATCAGACCGCTACTTTGGCGAGCACCAGTGTTGACGTTTTTCTTAGGTTTTTGCTTTGCCTCATGTGCCTATAGTTTTGCGCGGGAGGCACAGATGGGAGACACGTGGCCCCTTTTCTGCCTCCCGGTTAGCAAGTGAGCCCCTTGGCAGATGAAAAGACGGGGCGTGGTACGCACGAGGGGTACGTGTCAACCATCTGTGAGGGGTAATAAATGCTAACCGGCGGAATTTTCGAAATTTCAAACGTTTGGAGGCGGTTCGTGGTTCAAGGAACGGTTTGTGGGCTAATTAATACGGGTCAAACGGGTTAACCCGTATAGGTAGGCCTTATAAATACCAAACCCTTCCACCTCAAACCCTTTTTACCGTCTTCAAACCTTCAAAGCGCTAGAGAGAGAATTTTGCTACGAATCTGCGTTTACTTGCTTCAATCCCCCCCTCAAGCTTTTTCTTTTCGTAAGTTATTTTGGTGTTTGTTTCTTCTTCTTCTTCATCTCTTTCTATTTTTCTGGGTTTTTTTAGGATGACTACCCGTGAGTTTGGCCCCCGTCGTCCCAAAGAACTAGGGGATGGAACCACCCTGGATTATTTTGCCGTTTGTAAACGGCATGAGGGATTTATAGGAAGGTAGCCCTTGGGTGGCTAAGGCTGTCTTTGTCTTGCTTTCTATATTTCTGTGAGAAATTCCAATGGGGGCCGTTTGTCCCACCCCGGTTGTGGGAGGCCAAGAGAAAATATAGGTTAGGTGGTGATGTTCTGGTGTTGGGGGATACAAGTAGACTAAGAAATTTTGTAATGGGGGTTTTGTGCAGGTTTCCTCGCGAGAGAGATTCGGCTCTGAACGCCGTTGAACTTGTGAGGAGAGCGATCCGCGTCCCCGGCGAGATAATTGACTGGGAAAAGTGTGAACTAATGGACCCTAATCAAATTAATGAGACGCGGGCACAGAACTCCGAGGACCTGAGTGACCCCTTGGATGTCCTCCCCCTAAGGACAGTTTTCCTAAATATTGTGCCCGGGGCCCCTAGTGTGTCCGTGGTCGATTTGAGTAGCAGTGAGGAGCTTGATCCTCTTAACTTTGATGTGACCGGAGGAGGGGAGAATGAACCCGAGGTGGCCCATTCTAGGGGTTCCTCCACTGGTCTCTTTGGCTCCGTGAGCTCGGAGACCGAGGAGGATGACCGCGAGCAGGCAGCTCGAATGGCTGCGGGCACTGCCCAGAGGGCAACTGAAATTGTTGATGCCTTCGAGGAGGATTCCGGGGAGGTGGTCCCTGCCCGAGGTAGGGGTAAGCGACCAGTTGTGGAGGCAAATCCTGGCCGTGGCCGCAAGAGAAAAGCCAAGGAAGTGGCTAACATAGATTGGGAGGAGGAAATTTACGAGACTTATAATATTGATCGCAATTCCTTCCGTGTCCGAACCCTTGGCCATGTACAGATAAAGGGGAAGGACAAGCTGCGGCCAGAAACAATAGCGGATGTCCGCGTGGACAATAGGGCCTGCGTTTTTTATGGGGCCCAATTTGAGAATGGCTTGAGGCTGCCCCTGGATCCTTTCTTCTACTTTTTTTCTGGAATTCAATAGCTGTCTGCCAATGCACCTGACTCCCAATGCCATCAGGGCTCTTGTTTCCTTCGTAACCGCTTGCAGGGTCTTAGGCTATGAACCAACTCTTTCTGGGCTTTATGCCTATTATCAGAACCAGATCTGCAATGGGAACCTGAGTCTGAAGGCTAGGAATTACTCTGTCCGGACCTTTTCTTTACCCTCCAACAAATTTGACTAATGGAACCAGAGGGACATATTGGTCATAGAGTCTAGGTTCGGATGGCCCTTTCCCAAACCTTCAAATCCTGTTTCGATGAAGGTGTCCGTAGGAAATTACCCTGACCCCCGAGGCTCTTCGTATTGCCCTGGAGTCCCATCTGGCCCCGTATATAGCAGATGACGTGGAGCCCGTATACGATGTGGGCGCAACTGTTGAGTTTGAGCCCCTGCTCGTCTACTCAGGGGTGGCTCCTCGAAGGGAGGGCGCCCCATATGCCCCTATAGTAGAGATAGAGGCCCAGCCTCGTAACCCTGATTGGAGGGTGCACGAGTTTTATCAGTTTGAGGCCGATTGTAAGACCTGCATGCTGGGCGCGGAATGCGTGCCTCCAGAACTAATTGGTCTCTGACTCCTTATGAACTGCACCTTTTTTCTATTGCTTTTTGATTTTTCGAACTGTCTTCTAACCATTTCTCTTTTCTTTCAGAGTAGATCCAGAAGAGTACAATTTCTGATGGCCCCCCTAAGTGCTTCTTAGATGAAGGCCAAGAATATGAAGGCCCATAAGGAAGCTGCCGCGAGGCGGCAAGATGAATTATCTGGGGCAGCGGGCAAGGGTGCCAATATGCACATTGTGAATAGGAAGACCGGTGAACCTCTGACCGGTCCAAAGGTTATCCCCACAACCGGGGAGCTGCCTCCACCCCCAAGGGGTCCTCCTCCTGCCGGCGCTGTTCGTGCCTCCACCTCTCCTGGCCACACAATTTCTTCCGGGCATAACCAAAAGCCCAGGAAGAGGTCGGAGAGGGATGGGGACCTGGGGGACGGACAGAGAGGGTCCAAGCTTCAGAAAATTTGGGATACATCCCTCCGGGCTACCACTGCCACCACCGCGGTCTCCTCCACTGCTCCCCTGGCCGGGGGCACAATATGCTCGGTCTCTTACCCGGTGGCCCCTCTGACCACTCGCGAGGAGACACTGGTCGTCAGAAAGAAGCTATCTGACGTGCCTGCTGTTACTGGGGTGGATATTTTTGCCCACAATGCCAACAACTCCTCAGTGGGGATTGGCCTTATCAATCAGCTCTACTCCCCGGATTTCTACAAAGGTGTAGCTGCCCAAGAGAATGCCTCTGCCCTGGTGGGGGATATAGACCTTGCCCTGACCGAGGTAGGGAGTCTTCTGTCTCTTATGCTTTCAAACTTTTCCTCTTGTGCTCTTTGCCTGACTTTCGGTCTTTCTCCCCGCAGGTGGGCAATAAAGTTTTGCGGCTGCGGGAGAGCTGTGATGGTCTGTCCGCTGATCTGGAGGCCAATACCAAGATTCTGGCGGATAAACTCCGTGAGCTGGAGCAGTCTCAGGAGAGGGTCGGGACCTTGAACTCTCTCTTGGATGCCAAGGACAAGGCCTTCTCTCAGAAGGAGGCTGATTTGAAGGACTTCTCCGAGAGGTTGGTGAAGGTGGAGAAGGACCTTGAAAAGGCCAAGGGGGAGCGGAATGAGCTCCGTGGAAAGAGGGCCGAGTGGGAGCCTCAGAATGCTGAGTTGGCCAAGAGGTTGGATGCCTCCAAAGCTCAGGTCCTTACTCTGGAGGCCCAAGTTGATGAGCTCTCTGAGAAGCTGCTACCCCTGAAGCAGTTTGAGTTGGAGAGGGATTCGATGGTGGCTGCTGCTCGCAAGGAGGCAGTGGAGAAATATAAAAACTCCGAAGAATTCAAGAACTTCCTTAATGCTGAGAATCTGGCTCAGTATGAGGCCGGCTGCCGGACACAGATCCGGAACTTTGCGGCCACGGGCATGTTTTCTGTTCAGCAGTTGGCCGTGATCGGCTCACTTGTTGCTACTGACGCGGAGTGACTGCCCGGGCATGCATTAGTTCCTCTGTCCGAGGATGAGGTCAAGGGCCTGGAGCTGACCGCAGCGGGCTCCTTACCTCCTGTGGCCGAAGTAACTGCCTTTGGCCTTATTGCCGAGGTGGACACCCTGAGGTTCGGGGACGAGGAGCTACCTCTTGGGGATGCCCTTGCTCGCGTTCTTCCTAATGGGCCGGCCATAGGTGACCTCTTCCCCGCGCGGGCAGCTCCTACTCCAGTCTCTACTGAAGCCACCTTTGATCCTATCCATGAGCTGCTCGTGACCAGCTTGCCCTCGCCAACTCCCAATTCTGAAGATCCCAAGGAGCAAGCTCCTTTAGTTTAGAATTTTTCCTTCCTTTGTTGTAATAGATTGATAGGACCCTGTAAATTTTTTCTATTAATGAATAGAGGCATTTTTCTTACTTTCTGTATGGCTATCTTAATTGCTCGTCATTGTAGGCTGTTTTAAGTGTTTGGCAATTTTCGAGCACCTTAGTACTTGCGTTCTTGCCTTTACTTTTTTCAGCGTTTTTTGACTAAAAATTAAATTTTATACTCTCCTTCCGCAGTCAAAAGCTTAGTAGGCCCTTTGCCCGCATTTTTTGAGTTTTCCTAACTCTTTATTCAAAACCCCTTGGGTTTTTTGTGAGAGTCAACCCTATTTCTCTGTGACCGCGTTTGTTTAGCCTTGTGGTAAACTTTGAGGCCTTGACCCCGTTTGTCTATTTGGCTTTGTTAAACTCTTTTGATCGCTCCCATCCATTTACACTTATTCCCAGACTTTCGAGCTGTGGTGTAAGTCAAAAGTAGCCAAGGCAAGCTACTTTCATAGGGCATGCAGAGTGTGGCCATGAGGCTATAGTCTACGCAACAGTAGGTAGGAGCATATTTAGCATATTGGCCCTTTAACCTACTGGCATCTATATCCACTTATTGGTGGTTCATGCTTTTTGACCCTTTATTCAAAACTCCTTGGAGTTTTTTGTGAGGGTCTTGTGGCGATCTTGTAAGCGGGCTTATATGTAGGCCTTTGTTACATACAGGCATGCGAGTAACGGCCCTAACGAGGGCCTTCGCGCACTTAGTGGGTCCGGACTTCAGGTCTTTGTCCCCACTAGAATCCGTAGGTATGGACATCATGGCCTTTGTACCCACGTTCATCTATATCCACTTTTTCTTGGTGGTGTCACGCGGGCAGGACAGAGTATCCTCCCTGCGATCGAGTACGGGCTCAATGGCCTTTGTACCCATATAGGCTTGTGGATCTTAATGGATCTTTGCGCATCAGTGGGTAGGAGCTCATATGTTGGCTCTTGAACCCACTGGCATCCGCTTGCGGGCATCCACTCGAGCTTTGAGGCTGGTGGGAATAAGGTTTTGACAGTTTGCACCAAAATTTGATGGTAACTCCATACTCATATATATAGGGGTCTATCCTCCCTGCGATCGCTATTCCAAGTGTGCTTGAGCTCTTTTCCTTCCTTTGTTCGCAATATGTAGGTGCCTTCCTTTATTATTTTGGTGACCTCATATGGACCCTCCCATTTCGGGGACAGTTTGTTGAAACCAGGATGGGTCCCTTGGACCTCCACATTTTTGAGTACCCAATCTCCAACTGAAAAACTCCTCCTATTTACTCTTTTGTCGTGGTGATTCTTTGCCTTCTGCTTGTAGTTCACCATTTTTTCATTTGCCCGCATTCTCTTTCCTTCGAAATCGTCCAGGTCACACCTTATGTTTGCCTCGTTTTGAGACTCATCGAAGTATGTGACTCTGTACGAGGGTAGGGCTACCTCAACTGGAGCCATTGCCTCTGACCCATACGTGAGAAAAGGAGTTTCTCCTGTAGAATTTCTTATTGTGGTGCGGACAACCCATAATGCGGTCTGGAGCTCGTCCAACCATCGTCCTCCTCGTCCTTGCAAGTTTTTCTTTAGTGCGGTCAGGACTAGCTTGTTCGCGGCCTCAGCTTGTCCATTTCCCTGAGGATAAGCAACTGCGGACTGACGGTGTTGCACCTTCATTCTTACACATTCAGCAGTGAATTTTGCAGAGAATTGGGTGCCATTGTCCGAAATTATTGCTCGTGGAACCCCAAATCGACAATAGATGTGATCGTGGACAAAATTGATAGTATTCTCCTCGGAGATAGTGGCTAAGCCCTTGGCTTCTGTCCACTTGGTAAAATAATCCACGGCCACAACAGCATACTTAATGCTCCCTCGAGCAGTTGGGAATGGTCCAATAAGATCGATCCCCCATGTATCAAACAGCCACGATGGTACAACCAAAGTTTGCTCTGTTGATGGTAGTCTAGGGATGTACGCAAATCTCTGGCACTTATCACACTTTCTTACGTATTCCTGTGCGTCTCTCCGCATTGTAGGCCAAAAGAAACCTTGGAATTTGATCTTGTCTGAGAGAGTGCGAGCACCCGGATGTCCGCCACAAACTCCTTCATGGACCTCATAGAGTAAGTTGGTGACCATGTGAGTTTTGACACATCTTAGCAAAGGCTTGGTGAATGATCGTCGAAAAAGCACCCCATCGAGGACGAGGAATTTCGCGGACACCGTTCTAATGGTTCTAGCCCTTGCTGGATCCTCGGGGAGGGTCTGCTTCTCGATGTAATCCTTGATCTCATCTACCTAGTCCCTTACTTGATCCTCAATATTGCTTATATGTATCCAATCTATAGCAGGTCTCTCCGTGAATTCTATCTGGCAATCCGTCTCTAAGTCTATGATTTCTTGATCTGTTATTCTGGAGAGGAGGTCAGCTTCCACGTTATCCTCTCTCATGACTTGGTTCAGCTCATAGTAGGTGAAATTTTTGATGAGGGTTTTTGCAAGACCGCAGTACTGAGTTAGCACTGGGTTGATTGTATCATACTCCCCCCTAATTTGATTTACTATGAGCTGAGAGTCACTGTTGATCTCAATATTCTGAACTCCCAAGTCTCTTGCCAATTCCATGCCCGCTATAATCGCCTCATACTCAGCCTGATTGTTTGATGCCTCGAACTTGAATCTCAAGGCTCTTTTGAATTTCTCCCCGCAGGGTGCGATCAGGAGTATGCCCGCTCCACTAATTAACTTGCTCGCAGAGCCGTCCACGAATAAAGTCCACACTTCTTCTGGACGCTCCCTGGGTTGCATAGTTTCAGTGCTTGAGCTATCTGGGGCTTCCTCTGATTCTGCCCGCTTTCTTTTTCCAAGGTCGCTGTCCGCCAATTTGAATGATGATTCTACCACAAAATCAACTAAGGCCTGCGCTTTGATTGTCTTTCTCGGGGAGTAGGTGATCTGGAACTCAGTGAGCTCGATAGACCAAGCTAGCATTCTCCCCGAGGACTCTGGTTTGTGTAAAACCTTTCTAAGCGGGGCCTCAGTGAGTACAGTAATAGGGTGTGCAGAAAAGTAAGCTCTTAATTTTCGAGCAGATACAAGCAAGGCGTAAGCTAACTTCTCTATATTAAGATAACGCCCTTCTACGGCGGACAATGCCTTAGATACATAATAAACTGGTTTTTGGGAGTTATTATCCTCCCTTACAAGAACAGCAGCTACTGCCAGATCAGTAACTGCTAAAAACAGAAAAAGCTCTTCCCCGGGCACCGGGCTGCTGAGTAGAGGTGGCTGCCCGAGGTATGTCTTGACTTCTTCAAAAGCTTGATGGCACTCATTGCTCCATGCAAATTCATCAGGCTTCTTCCCCCCTTTTAGAGTTTTGAAGAAGGGGAGGCATCTCTCTGCTGACCGCGAGATGAAGCGGCCAAGTGCGGTGATGCGACCATTGAGTTTCTGTACATCCTTCACGCAAGCAGGAGGTTTCATGTCCAACAGCGCTTGGATTTTTTCGGGATTAGCCTCTATTCCTCGCTGGTTGACCATGAATCCAAGGAACTTGCCCGCCTTCACCCCAAAGGCACATTTTAGGGGATTTAGTTTCATGTTGTTGCGGCGCAAGTTTTGGAAGGTTTCCTCCACGTCGAGCTCGTGGGAGTTTTCCTTTGTTTTTACAACCATGTCATCAATGTAGGCCTCATGGTTTCTGCCTAGTTGGTTTTTGAAGAACAGATTGATCATTCTTTGATAGGTGGCTCCTGCATTTTTTAGCCCGAAGGGCATCATGGTGTAACAATAAGTCTTGCCCGCAGCGATGAAAGCTACGGAATGGACATCTTCAGGAGCCATTTGGATCTGATGGTTGCCGGAGTATGCATCAATGAAGCTCAATACTCTGTGACCGGCTATTGAATCCACCAATCTGTCTATGCGAGGAAGAGGGAAGCAGTCTTTCGGGCATGCTTTGTTGAGATCCGTGAAATCAACACACATTCTCCACTTGCCGTTGGACTTTTTGACTATTACTACATTTGCCAGCCATTTGGGGTAGGAAATCTCCTTTATTATCCCCTCTTTGAGCAATTTTTCCACCTCTTCCTTGATCGCAACTTCTTTCTCCGGGGAGAAGTACCTTGATTTTTGGTGAATGTTCTTGAAGGATGGGTCGTCATTGATTTTATGGAGGATCATGTCCTCGCTGATTCCCTGCATATCCTCCACCCTCCAAGCGAACACATCACAATTCACTCTAAGGAACTCGATGAGGATCCTTCTCTCCTCGCAGTGAATTTCCAGCCCAACCTTAACAGTTTGCTCGGGGAAGTGGAAGTTGATTACCACTTCCTCGAGCTCGTCGTCAGGTTGAAGGTCGCTGATTTCACGATTGTGCAAGGAGTCAATAACAATAGTTGGGGGGTTGACCTGGGCTCCAGTCAGCGCTGCCATGGAGTATATGACCTCACGGTCAATTTTTCCCTCAATTCCCCTATCAATGTAGCCTCCCCCAATAGGGGCCAACTGTTTGGATTTTCTGCTCGTCTTGAGCTCCACCTTTGTGGTATGAAAAGAAAGCATGCCAATTGGAATGGGTGCCGGCACAAGTGCAAGGGCCTTCCCTTTCTTTGATTTGTCCTCGCCCTCTTTCTGCGGGCAGGACGTCTGGCCTTTATCCGCTTTTCTCTTTTCCTCAAGTGCTCAGAGAAATCTCCTGGGCTGGTTCTTGATGGTAGCAACCCCGCCCGGGGTGTTAAATTTCACCCTTTGGTGGGGAACGGAAGCAACTATTCCCAATTCGGCCTGAGTAGTTACGCCGAGAATGGCATTGTATTGAGAAGGAAGATCGACCACCATGAAATTTATTTTGGTCGTCTTCTGCATGGGCTTTTCCCCAATAGTTACTTCAAACACAATCGTCCCCTTTACCCCCACGGCGTGGTTGGTGAACCCCTCAAGCATGCCCGCATAAGGAGTCAGGTTAGCCTCGGTCATTCTCATACTTACCAACGTGTGGTAGTAGAGAATATCCCTGGCCGCGCCTGTATCAATCAAAACTCGGTGTATGTTGGCTCGATTAATTTTCATATGAAGAGTTAGGGGATGAGTGGAGTGAAATAGGAAGGAGGCAAGTTCACTCTTTTTGAACCCTATTTCTTGCTCTTCCTCAGGAGCCATTGGGGGAATTAGGAAAACCTTCTCCAATGTTCGAATCTGGAGGGAGAGCTGTTTGTTGGAGGGTGGCTCCTCGCCAATGAAATTAATGTCATAATCCCCCAAATCATCATCGTAGTTGTCTCTCTCATTCCTTTCGGGGCCACGCGTGTTTCGTGCCCGCTGTTGATTATTGTTATTGGGGGCGTTGTTATTGCCTTTGACCCATTTGGTTAGCTCCCCGTCGTTGATTTTCTGCTGAATTATTCGCTTCAGCTGGAAGCAGTCCTCAGTTCCGTGCCCGTGGTCGTTATGATACTCACAGAACTTGGCCCGGCTCCTCTCGTTTGGTTTTCGAAGCATTGGGGGAGGAGGAGGAAAGTCTGAGGCTCTCATGATTACCACTCTTGGCTCGGTGAGCTCGGTATAAACTGTTTCATCCACCGTTTTCCGGAGTTTGTCTGACCCACGGCCTCGGTTTTTGCCCTGGTTGTTGGTGCGGGCAGGCTCTGGGGTAGTCTCCTGTACTTGGCTTATCCTTTCTTTTGCTGAAGCTCGGGGAGCGGGCACATTGGGCTCTTCGGCGGATGCAATGGCCGAGGCCCTTTCATACATCTCCTCCACGGTTTTAGGCCGGCTTGAGGCGAAATTCATCTTAAGGAAAGAGGAGCTAAGGCCGCCCTCAAAACAGAGTCTGATGTCTCCTTCCTCTAAATCCACAATCTCCTCGCTCACCTTCCTGAACCGAGATATGTAATCTTTTGTAGGCTCGTTTGGGGCCTGCTTGACGCGGACAAGGTCTGTCTTTGGTCTAGCGGGCACACCTGCCCCAGCAAAGGCATTGAGAAAGATGTTTCTAAACTGACTGAATGATTGAATGGACAGGGGCTTGAGAGCTAACATCCAAGATAGGGCCTTGCCCATGAAAGTTGCCGCAAGGGCTTTGCACATCACGGACTCGTCCGCGGAGAATAGAGCCATTTGTCCCTCAAATCGTCCCATATGGCTCTTGGCATTTTTGGAGCCATCATAGGTGTCCATCTGCGGGGGCTTGCCCATCTGAATAGGTGCCCGCGCGATCTTGTCGCTGAAGGCGTCCATGGTGCGGCCACACTTCTGGGCTGCCTTTTGGTGGGTTTCCCACATCTTTTGCATAAACTCAACGAACTCAGGGATCTGATTATCCACCTTCTATTTTTTAGCCCGTGGAGTCATGGCCTTCTCCTTGGCCGGAGCCAAGGGTCTGGCTTTGGACTTCGCACATAGATTTGATTGGGCCTCTTCTCCAACCTCTTCGCTATCTTCCACATGCACCACACTGCGCCTGGCCGGCTGTCCGCGTTCAAGGGTTGGTTCAACCCGGTTTGCCCCCTAGCTTGACTAGCAAGCGATTTAGGGGGAGCTCATTGGGAGAACCTTTATGACCCTTGGGGGAACTGGAGCCCTCCGTTGGCCTCTATCTCGAACTTCTCCATTTGAGCATCAGCGACGGCCATGGCCTCAGCGATCAGCTTGGATTTGGAGGCCAGAATCTCTTGCCTCCTCAGGATTTGCTCCGGGGAGAGTGGAGTGGTTAAGGCGGTATTTTTTATAGGAGCTTGGGGAGTTTTTGGGCTTTTGTTTAGTAGGGCTTGGGCTTTCTCAGCACGTATCTCGTCGGTTAGTTTGTGCATAGCCCTCTGACCAGGGGAGAGGCTGTGTTGTGGCTGAGAACGTGCCCCCATTCTGTTAAAAACGGAGGTTGTAGCCTTACCCTTATTGACATTGGAAGGTGAGGCCTGGTTATCCTCCTCAATGGTCAAATGACCAGCATTTTGCAAAGTTTTAGACATGCTCTAAAAAGAAGAAAATGACTGTAAAGAAGGGTCTTTTGACAGTCAGCTGTTTTGGGCACCAAGTGTACCTGAAAACAAAGATTTTTTTAACGAGAAAACAAATGACGAATTCCCGGCAATGGAACCACTGATGACGCCAAGCTTTTCAGGGTCAGGAGTGGCTCAAGGATATCTGGCTTGATATATTTGATGGTTTGATATACCTAAAACACAACACAAATAAGAACCGTTAAGGTCGAAGTTGGATGTTACTCCAACTCAGGCCCTCGGGTGTGAGAGTAAGAATACTGAGATATTAAGGCTTGGAATACCTTGAGTGTGTGTAAGTGTTTAGGGTTTAGGGTAATATGGCTTACTCAATATATTTGGAACTTACCTTGTCCAAGGGGACAAAGGTCTTCTATTTATAGGCAATGGAGAGGTGCTTGTTGGGTAAGCAATGAGATCAGCCCTGAAGGGTACTTTGGTATTTAGCCGCCTACACGTGTCCGCAGCTAATTGGCCCTGTCAGGGAGGAAACATTGACTGGAGAGGGGACATGGCTGAAAGGGACATGAGCCGTGTATATGGCTTGGCGCATTAAATGAAATAGTAGGCGCCTGTCTGAGCCGCATTGAATGCGTGAGGGGGGAGCCGGCAACTTGCATGTCAGAGACAGTGAGCTAGCTTGTTCAGTAAGACTTGACATTAACCGGGAGGCAGGTATGAGCCCGCGGTCAATATCTTGGGCGCTGTCAAAGGTATTTGACGCAGGCACGGATGGAGCGGTCATACCTCCTGCGGGCACCAATCCAGCGGGCACGGATGGCACGGTCATACTCACCGCGGGCACCAATCCAGCGGGCACGGTTCCTCCGATCTTTGGGAAGGATGATGCGGGGAGGAACGCGGTCTTGACCTCAAGGGCCTATCTGTCCGCGGTCTTCATCCCCACGGTCTAGAAAATGTCACGTCACCGATTTCTTAGACCAGACCGAGCGTGGGCCCGATCCAGCAGGTACGGGCTCATCAATATCAACACATGTTAACACAAAAACTGATAGTCGCTCGATTCAACTTAAAAAATCGTTCTTCCTATTTTTTAGAAAAATTGATTTTTTCTGAAATCAACTCTATAATTTTCGATAAATAGAAATATATTACGCTACCAGGAAATTTATGATAATACTAGCTATACATCTATTCTATTCGCTAAAAAAGTTGATGATTCACTATTTCTTTAGTTTAAAAATAAATATTTCATTTTATTTCAACGTTATTTTGAGAACATTTAATTTAATGGTTTATAAAATTTAATGGTAGTAATACATAAATATTTATGTTAACCTTTTAAGCTTTTAGTTGTGGATGAAGTGTAAAAGAAAAGGATAAAAAATATTTAGGGATGATATTTACTTTTAAAAATAAATAAATATTTAATTTGATAAAAATAGGCATTTAATTTGATTTTAGAGGGAAATGATTATATCTTTTAAAAGACTAAAAGATACTGCTGAGTAGACATGTTCAAATAGAACCGGAAATCGACGGAACCGGCGAGTAAAATCGGAACCGGCGAAAATCGGGAACCGGGAACCGAACGTAACCGAGAACCGGATTGAAACGGTTCGAATACGAATCCACCATATCGGGAACCGAGGAACCGGCGGAACCGGGAACCGGCGATTTCGGAACCGGGAACCGGCGATTGATCAAGGTAAGTTAAATGTAATATTTAGCATTTATTTAGTATTTGTATTTGTACTTGTAGTGTAGTGTTGTTTTATTTAAATTAGACTAGAATTTAGATAAATGTTGTAATATTTAGCGTTTTTACTGTCTTAAGAGGTTTGGATTTAAAAAAAAAAAAAAGTTAGATGGTGATGGAATCGGTGGATCCATTGGAATCGAAACCGAAACCGAAACCGGCGAATAGAACCGGGAACCGGATTAATATGATTCAAATACGGTTTCGACTATTTGAAAACCGAAAACCGACGGTTCTAAAACCGGAAATCGAAATCGAAACCGTTTGGATATTTGGATATGTCTACTGCTGAGTAGGAGATCTCATAAGTCAACATAATATAGGAGTACATGTGTTGGTCCTTTGGACCCTTTAGACCATCCGCTGATGACTTAAGACCAATTCAGCGTGGCGGTTGTATTCATGGGGAAGGAATGTGAAAAGTATAAATGACAGTTGCTTTGGCCTTCCTTGTAAATGACTGAAATGCCCTCACGTGATCTATATACTATATAAGAGGAATTGGTGGCAAAGCCTCAACATAAACCACAAACAAACCTTCTTTCAAACCAACCTTCTGAAACTTCATCATCAATGGAGTCTCTGCGCCATGTTTGGACAAACAACTTATCACACCACTTTGCTGATGCTTTTGTAAGCTTCAGAACCTTCTTCTCGCCAGAGCAACCTCTCCCAACCTTCAACAACCCTTTTTCTGGCATACAAACCACCTACTTCCCGGAGCAATTCAACGATGCTTTCGTAGCCATAAGAAGCTACTTCTCTGGGCAGTTCAATAATGCTTTCGTAGGCATACGAAGCTACTTGCAAAGACAACAGCAAATCCCCCCTTCTCGGAATGCCAATCTCGTCTTTATAAGTACTGCCCTCCTCAACTTTCTCCAAGTAATGTCTCAAGGACAAGAAACTTCTCCATTCCAAACTCACCCCAAAACTTTCAACATGGCTATTACTAGTCTTCTTCTTTACGGGTTGGCTTACGATGCTGATCAGAGGTTTTCTATGACCCATCCGTCTTCTGTTTGTGTGAATATTGCTCGTCGTGGGATGGTGGTTTTTGGCTCATTGTTATTGGCATCTTTGGGTTCGGTTTTCTTGCCACACAAAATTCAGCCACTTTTGTATGTGTTGTATGTGTTTGTTTATGCAGATGAGCTGCAGAGTTGGCTACAAAGAAGAGTCGTCGTCGAGCTTCCGGAGATTGAAAATGTTAGACTTCCAATTTAAGTGGTGATTCTTGATATTGATCTGTTGTTGTAATTCCTATGTACAACCTTAAAACATTCTTGATATTCTGTTGTTGTAATTCCTATATTTTGAATAATCTTCACAATTGCCCATTGTACTTTGAGTTTATCTTCAAAATTTTAGTTTACAAAAAAATATAATAAACTATAAAAAAAAATGAAAAAAATATATTTGAGACAGAGTTAGTTAAAGTTTCAAAAGGTCATTTATTTTAGGACAAAACATGACATTCATTCCGGGACAGAGGGGTAGATAGTTTCAATAGAGAAAAAATGGAAAAATCTTACTCCCTCCGTCCCTAAATGTTTGTCCCATTTCCCCTTTTTCTTTGTCCCAAAAAGTTAGTCTCATTTCCAAAATTAAAGCTTCAAAATCACTAAATTTTCAAAACTTGTAACATTTAGGGACGGAGTATTACATAACGGCGGTGTATATTATCAATAATTTAAAAGCGTTCGTAAAAATAACCAAAATTAAAGCTTCAAAATCACTAAATTAAAATGTTTGAAAAGTCAAATGGGACAAACATTTAGGGACGGAGGGAGTATATTACTCGAGCATAATACTTGTCAATGATAATACCAATAAACTGAAAAATTGTCTGAGGCTCCCATTCTTGCAAGAGAGAGGGCACTGGGAGTTGTACCATCAAGGAGCCAGAATAAAGTCAAAACTTTTAAGACAGCATTGGAAGAACAAGAACAAGTGTAGAACAATTCACCCGGACACTTTTATTCAATTCATGAGAGCTACATCAATAATACATAAGCAAACTATACCGAAGTATTTTCTTCAACAATCTAACGCCAGGAAAAAAGAAAGAGTTGCAGGTCCCAACCATTTCGAGCCTTTGAGTATTCAGAACACTAGCTAGTCTACACCTGCAAAAAGAAAATTCAACGCCTGATCCAAACGCCCAGAATACAATCAAGATCATTCTCTTTAAAGCTTTGATTTTAGGTAAAGAGATAAAGTAAAACATGAAAATGATTTTAATTCAGGCTTAAAATGTGAAGAAAACAAAGACAAAACACTGCCACACTTTGATAGACCATCATAAGTTTACATTCCACCCACATTGGCACATTCATAATATTTTTACATCGTGTTCACTATATGATATCCCTCTTTTCCATATGGATTAAGAAGCTAGACTACTCTTAAAGCAGCATCCACGCAGGTTACCCTGTCTTTTATATCCTTTCCGTACATTATTTACCTGATCTAACAATTTTTCTTCCTTTTTCAAAATAATAACAAAATCAGCATCCCCTCTTTGTTTTCCTGGTACTGTTATTCAAATACATTAAAGCTTTTAGTATTTCGATTTCACTAGTCAAATGTGTGTTGTTGGATATGAACCATGTCTTTCGTCGCTTCCTTGGGAGTTAATTATATTTCATCTACCAAATTCCAACTTTTAACGTTTCTGACTTTTACACAACCATATCATAACGTGAATACCATATCGGAACACAAACTTACATGCAAGCGCATTGATAAGCAATGAATCAACTACCATGTAATTTAACAATACCTCAATGCCTAAGCAAAAACCGAAAGAAACAAGGCAAACCATACCCATACACACACTTTTGTGCAAAACATATGCACGCATGTGTGCACTCTGACACACAGACGTTTTCAGAGGCGGACCCAAAACCATTTTTAAGTGGGTGCACAAATTACACTACAAAATTTCAAAATAAATGGGAAAAAATGTTTATTGTGGTGCACTTGGGAAGCGTAGGTCCCATGGCATCAAAAGCAGAGTATTTGTCAAGACTTCTCATAATAAGCATCTATGGAGTTAGGGATGGCAACGGGTCGGGTTCGGATCGGATCAGACCTGATCCGAACCCGATCCGAACTCTATAAGGCATTTACCGAACCCGATCCGATCCGAATGTGTCCGATCCGAGCTCCGATCCGAGCCCCGATCCGATCCGAAGCTCCGAATGTACCCGATCCGAGCTCCGATCCGAGCCCCGATCCGATCCGAAGCTGTCAGCTTTTTTTAAAAAAATCTAAGCTACAGTTCAGTCTGTAAAAAGGCTGTAAATCAACAAAATAAAACTCCAAACCATTACATTTTCAAGTTTTACTACAATCTCAAAACAATTCAAACAAACACAAATAAAAAATAGTTCACACACATTACATTCCAACAAATGTTCTTTCATAACCAAAAACATAAATACAAATAAGCCCTATTTTACATTGCAAACTCATCAGCTTTGTTCACCTCCTCCTCCTCTGTTAGATCCTTTTTGCTTTCATAACCAAAAACATCTTTCCAGCCTTGTTTACTCATCAGCTTTGTTCGCCTGTAATGTAAAATCATAACCCACCTCTTAATTTAATGAGAGAAACAATCACACTACTTTGTTAAGAATATTGGAGTATTATTTTTCACAAGTACACCAAGAAAGAACCCAGTCTGGAAAGGAACTATGATCCAAAATGCAAAGATCCAGAAGGAATCCTCACATCAATTTATAAACAAAAATAGTCACAAACAGTTCTAGTATTCTATAAGACATATTGATAGGTAAAGCCGAATCATACCTTTTCTATCCACTTTCATCAACATCATCATTGCAAGTTGCCAAGTTTTGTTCATCCTCCACCTTCAAAGAAAGTCCTACATGCAAAAAGTGTTTACATATGCAAATAAAATTAGCAAGTTGCAAAAAAAGAAAAGCTAGCAAGTTGCCAAAAATGTAAAAATAGCAAATTCAAAAAGTTACCATTATTTTCATTTCGAAGCCAATTTTGAGTGCACATTAATGCTTCCAAGGTATTAGGTGCCAATCTACTCCGATGTGGGCTAACCAATCTTCCACTTGTGCTAAAAGCCGACTCCGATGCAACACTTGTAACCGGAATAGCAAGGATGTCCCTAGCAATTTTTTGTAGAGTCGGAAATTTAACACCATTTGTCTTCCACCATCCCAAAATATCAAACTTGGAAGTCCTTGGCAACACTATTTCTTCCAAATAATGATCTAGCTCCGATTTGACATCCATTTGCCTAGAAGTGCTACTTATGAAAATATCATAACCCGAAAGAGGGTCACTTGCATTCTCCCCAAGACCCGAAAATTTGGAAAAAGATGTACCACACTCAGAATTTTCATTTACTTCCTTACTTTGGTACTCATTCAACAAATCATAACATCTATTCCTAATTTTATCAATCTCATAGGAAGCCAAATCACCATAAATACGAGGCAAAAAATACTCGAGGAGCTTCAACTTAAATCTTGGATCCAAAACACATGCAACACCTAGAATCTCATGGCATTTACCCCAATATTTATCATACTTTTCAAGCATCATTATTGCCATATCTGAGATAAATGTTTCGGAATCATTAACCCAAGAATTTAATGCCAATTTGATTTCACAAACTTTTACAAAAAATTCATTAGCCGTAGGACAAGAAGTTCCCGAAAACATTACCGTCACATCATAAAACAATTTCAATCTCTCGTTGATTCTCTCCACTTTTCTCCAATCTTCCTCGCTCGGTAAACAATTATACGACCTTTCTTTTTGTTTCAATCGTGGAAATACAACTTTATATAACAATGCCGTTTCAAGCATAATATAAGTTGAATTCCACTTAGTCGGACAATCAAGAGCCAAACACTTGGTTTCTTTAATTGATAGTTGACGGGCCGTATCCTCGAACTTTTGAATTCTACCCCGAGACCCAGTCCAAAAAACGACACTATTTCTTACCTTTTCAATCTCGATTCTAAAGCTCATTACAGAACCAAGCTCGATTCTAAAGCTCATTTCAGAACCAACCCTATATTTTCAAGCAATCGACGAACGGGGAGAGAGAGAACAGAGGAGATTCGCCGTAGCAGAGGAGAGAAGAGCGGGAGAGAGAGGAAGGAGGAGATTTACCGAGGCGCCGTGCAGGAGAGAGAGAGAGGAGCGGCGGAGCGACGGAGCGGGGAGGGAGAGCTTGGGCGCCGCAGAGAAGAATCAAAAACAAACAAGCCCTAAATCTAAAAACCCTATATTTTCTTATATATACTGTATACATAAATGGTATTTGTAAATTGTAATGTAATTTCTCAAAGGTATAAATTGAAACTTAGGTATATACTTCCGGGTCGGATCGGGTCGGGTAGATTAGATGTGAACATTCGGGTCGGATCGGTCAAAATGTGCTACCGAACCCGATCCGAACCCGATCGGATCATAAAAAATTAAAATCATATCCGATTTTTTCGGATCGGCTCGCCTTCGATACGGATCGGATTCGGTTAAATTGCCATCCCTATATGGAGTCCTGGGAATTCCAAACATGTAATTGCACACAGATAATGAACATACATGGTTTTGATTAAACAAAAAAACACATTCATACAGAGTTTAGGCGAATAAGATTGCAATTCAATTTCTATGAATCCAGTTCATAAAACAGCTAATTCAACCAACAAGATCGAAAGGATACCTTTTTCGAATCTAAGCAGCCAAAGACGGAATCATCCCAGCTTTCCTAGCATAAGCAAAGATCCCACCTGCTTCAATAACAGGCCCAGCATCCCCAATAGGCTTCAAACTATATTCCTTCCCCGTCGTATGATTAATCAACAAACTCTGATCCAATTCAATCGTCACCACATCTCCAGTCTTACACTCCTCACAAACCCTCCCTTCACTCTCCAATGGATAAACCTCCCCAGTTGCAACCGAATTCCTGAAAAATATTCTAGCATAAGATTCCGCCACCACCGCAGCCACTCCCGCCGCCCCTAGTGCCACAGGGGCGTGTTCCCTCGACGACCCGCACCCAAAGTTGTCCCCCGCGATGATGATCGAGTACTTGGACTGGAACTCGCCGGAATCGACGAATCGGGTTGGGTAGGTAGCGGAAGGGAGGCCAATTAGGGCGTAGGATCCGAGTTTCTTGTACTCGTCGGGTTTGGAGGGAACTAGGGTTAAGTACTCGGCGGGGATGATTTGGTCAGTGTCGATGTTGTCGCCGACGACGAAGCAAACCCCGTGAAACGTTTTTGCCGTGGGGGCAGAATCAGTGGCGGCTGCGGAGGTGGGGCGGTGGAGGGGTTGTGGAGAAGGGGTGGAATTGGAAATTAACGACGATTTTGAAGGGAATTTCTGGGAAACTGTGAGTTTGAGATTGGAGATAGGAAAGGGATAGCTGTCATGGTGGTGATGGGAAGAGGCGAAGGGTCTAGGGTTTGAGAGGGTGGCGTTGAATGAAGCTGAGGCTGCCATTGTTGAAAGCTGTGAGGAAAGTGTTCGAAAATGAGGGAGGGGAAGAAATGTGCCACCGCCGCCGCCGCTTTGAGTGGGGCGGGTTTTCAGTTTAAGTAACAAAAATTAAAATAGTCATCTCATATAACCACCCCTCAGCCTAAAACAAATGCCTTAAGAAGAAACAATATTTCTTAATTGCTCTAAAGCTCCTAAGACAAAAATACCCCAAACTTTATTGTTTTCTTTTTCGCTCAATCGCTTCTTTTTATTTTAGTTCGTGAACGCACTTTCCAGGCAATATGCCATCACATATCTTATAGACATACTCCCTCCGTCCCACGTGAGTGTGGACTTATTTCCTTTTTCGTCCGTCCAACGTAAGTGTGGACTGTCCAAAATAGCAAAGAATCTTTACTATTCCACCCACTCATTCTCTCTTCTACTTTACTTTTACACTCACAACACCAATCAACTTACTATTCCTCCCACTCATTCTCTCTCCTATTTAATTTTTCATACTCACAAACACCTCCTTTCACTATTTATCTCTCTTACTTTTCTTAATTGTGTGCTCAAATTTTTGGTTCACACTCACGTGGAACAGAGAGAGTATATCAGAGTCTTTGATAGACAGCTATCATACTTACATTTTAATGAAATGAAGCAAAAACAACCAAAAACAACCACAAATATTAAGAGTTATCTCACTTATCAAGTTATAACATTTAGAGACAACTATCATAATCAATTTTCCATCCCAAACTCAGTTAAAATTACTCAAAATGAATAGAAAAATATATTAATCTACCGACAAAAATAACTTTGAGCTTAAATTAACCAGAATCAACAAAAATTAATTGAAAATCCAACAAATAATTTTGAGAGATGTCTATCAAATGATATTTTCTCAATGAGACATATCTCATACCTATTTTCACTTTGAGACACAACTATCATACCCAAAATTCAACTTATGCAGCCTGGCAAATGAAAGAAAAAAGAACTTAAGACTTTTTCAAGCTTCAAAATCTTCAAACCGGAGCATACCAAATTGTGTAAAGTAGTAGTTTTCTGGGCAGAGATGGTTGTTGCTAGGGCTAGATTTCGAAAAGAATGACTAGAGAAAGGCCAGTAGTAGCTGGCGATAGTGCTTGGCTGCTGAAGTTAATTTGCTAGAATGTGGTTGTTGAATGAGCTACTTTGAAGCATATAACAGATGAGACAGCGTTGGTGGTTGGACTAGTGTGACTGGGTCAGGGCTTAGAGAGGAGAAAGAGGAGAAAATTTTGTTGAAGATGACTCTTTAGTAGGAGATCTACCGGGGAGAATTTCTCAAAGGTATGTCACTCAGTCGTGTATATGGCTCGGAAGAGTAGATTCGGCTGGAGTAGACGAATTTACCAAAGTCTTGCTAAATCTCGCAAGATGATTGAAATGAAGATGAGAATAGGGAGAACAATTTCAAATGAAAGAGGGGAGAGAGTCTTAAAGTGGGATAGGGAGGGGTAATTTAGGATTTACATTAATGCATTAAATGAATTGAGAGCCTTAGGAGAATAAGCATCCTTCCCTCCCTGTGGACTCAAGGGCAACAAATGGAATAACTTGTCTTCATAAAGAGTTAATAATTCCAACAAAGTACATGGTTCGATATTAATTGCAATCGTTCAAATTATACTTAGTAAACATATTGAATCGAGCGATAGACCAAATTGCTATTTAAGACCGCCAAATTGAATAATCATCTGAATCAATAGACCTCATGATATTAATTGTAGATTTATAAATTTATTTATTTTTATCGATATTTTAGGAATTCTTATTTGTAAAGTTTGAACCCTTTGAATTGTTATGAACAAAGTAACATAACCAAATGGCAGTTTAGAAAAAATACCAATATATTATTGTAATTTAGTTTAGATTGATTTAACTTTTTTCATGATTGAGTATTTATTAGCTCACATTTCATTGTATGTCAAAACTTTGCTTAAATAAAAAAATGCTTAAACACATGTATGATGATATATAGGACTCGACTTACAAGTATTTTGAGGTTATATTGGTCGATTTTGCGCATGCCTCCATCAAAAATGACCCGAGAATCAACTGGATAGTGAACCCTGTTCACAAGCACTGGGAACTCCGTGGACTCACATCGGCTGGTAAGAAATACAGGGGTCTACGAGGAAGGGGACATCTTCACCACAAGCAAAGGCCTTCTCGCAGAGCAACATGGAAAAGGAACAACACCCTTTCTCTACGACGTTACCAGTGATATTGTACGGTAAAAATATTTCTTATGCCCTCTTAGTTGATAAGGGCATGTGTTACTAGTTAATACTAATTCCTTTCCAAGGGAATTAAAAGTATTCAAATAGTATATTCCCTCCTCTGTCCTATTTAAAAGTTCACCTATTTTTCTAAATGGGTGTTTCTTTTAAAGGTTCACTTTTTTAAAATGAAAAATGAAACTCACTTGTCACAACAATTCCACTTACTCCGCTTTCTCTTTCTTATTCAACTATCTACCCTCACAACCCATCATCTTTTTCACTTTTTAAAAAAAAATCTTGTCCCCAACTTCACACATCACGTTTTTAATTTTTTTTTTTTTAATTTTTGTGCCCAACTCAAATGGTAAACCTTTAAATGAGACGGAGGGAGTATTACAAGCGCAAAATTTAGAATCGTGCATTGATTTGACCAGGATTCCTCTGTTGGAAAGTTCGAATCTTCTTAGAGACAAGAGTATAACTGCTCTTAAGTTCATAAAACCAAACATGTTTCTTGAGATATTGATACGCCAAATGTCCATTTTCGAATCCAAAATATGGAACAAAAATGTGCCCGACTGTTTGGCTAATGTAACAGAAGACATTAGATGGACTTAGCTTGGACACCTTTTTCGGGTTATTGAACAAAAAGAAAGAAGGGAATTTGCTCCATCCATAAGTTCTTTTTGGAACAAATCACTTCCCACTAAGTTTCTCATTGTATTAAAATGCCTCATAAGTTCTCATGTTGTATTATGTATAATACAACATTTAGTTATGCAGTAGTTTAAAATCATAATACTGCATCCGCACCACCGCCTCCGCCGTCTGCTATCGCCGCATGCCGGATTCCGTTCAATTTTCGCCGGAATCCGGTCAATTTTCACCGGAATCCGGCAATTTTGGCCGAAATCCGGCCGCCGATCGCCGGAATCCGGTCACCGGAGGTCGGAATCTGATCGCCAGTCCATGGGCTTCGGACTCCGGTCACCAGCGGCCGCCGGAGTGCAGTATTATGGCCTTAATTGATGTTGTATTTTCGAAACATAATACAACATCATAATACAACATGGGGAAGGAACTTATCGGGCATTATGAAATTTTTTTAGAACTTATCGGGCATAGTCCCAAGAAAGAAATACGCGGAATAAACGCAGATCTAACAAAATCTAAAATCTCAGAAGTTATCCCCAAATATGACAAGGCAAACTGAAGCAGTAACTTGTGCATGCTTCAAGTAGCTATTTTCCTGTACATTCATCACAGCAGAATTCAGACAGTTATCAGACTCAAACAAATTTGTCAATCAATGGAGGTAAAAAACAGTCATAAATAGATCGCCTTCGCATAAGACCAGTAACATGGTTAAGTAACTTCAGGCCTAGAGCAAAACTAGTGTTGTTATTTTAAAAGGGTTAATATCAGAACCCACTGTCAAATTTCAGTTCCCACCCTTTTCCTTCACATTTTCTACCTTCAATAATATTCCCTTCCCTAAATGAATGTCCAAAATAAATTCAAGATTTTTTTTGTCCCAAAATGAATGTATTTTTTTGTAAAAAAAACTGTCCCTAAAGTCAAAATCTTAGGAAAACCAGTTTTTTCAAGTAATTTGGAAAAACTATTCTTTAAAAATGCACGGTGACATTTTCATAATTAACTGAAACTTTTTAAAAAAGCACGGTGGCATTTTTGTTAATAACTGAAACTTTTTTTAAAATGACACTGTTGCATTTTCGTAAATAATCGGAACTTATTAACACCTCTAACACTTTTTATACAAAAACTGACACTTTTTTAACAATAACACTTGCACTATTTAACAATAACCTGTGTTACCCGGACTCTTCAAATATGTTGAAGTACCCGTGTGCGACACGTATCGTGTCCGACAAGACACCCCGACACCCGCATTTTCATTCAGATACGACAAGAAAAATTAAAAAGAAAAAAAGGAGTGAGTTGACTTCATTTATAAAAAATTTACAAGTTTTAATGTTGTTTTACTTAATTATACTCCCTCCGTCCCATTAGTATTAGCACAAACACTGTTTGCGCGAGAATTAAGGAATATGATATTTTAATAAAATGTTGTGAGTGTAAAAGAATGAGTGGAGAGAGAATGAGTGGAGGGTGTAATAAATTATAATGGTGTTGTGAGTATTAAAATAATGTAGGAGAGAGAATGAGTGGGGTTGGGTGAATATTTTATTAATATAAAATTTCCTTTTTGGGAGTGTGCGGATATTAGCGGGACGCCCAAAAAGGAAAGTGTGCTAATATTAGCGGGACGGAGGGAGTACATTATATCTTTGCAAAAAAAGAGTGAGTTGACTTCATTTATAAGTAAAGTATATATATAGACTCAATATATTTTGTTATTAACGTATCCCCGTACCCGTATCCTAATTTTAGGACAGTGTCCCCGTGTCCAATTTTTTGAGGAAAAGTGAATCCGACACTAGGATCCGTACCCGTGTCGGATACCCGATCCCGAGTCCAGGTAACATAGACAATAACACTTGCACTAGAAAAACACCCCTGACACAATTTACACTAGACCGGGCACTGAAAAACACTATTACTGTTTTTGGAAAAGTGCTGGTTAAGTACAAAAATGCCACGGCACATTTTAAATAAAGTCCCAGTTAATTACGAAAAACCACCGATTGTTTTTAAAACTAGTTTTCCCTATGTGTTTAGAAAAACTAGTTTTTCACAAGACTTACTCAACCCTAAACGCTTTTTACCAAAAAAAAAAAAAATCACCATTCATTTTATTATCATAAAACTAAATGTTTAGAAAGTGGATAACAAGAATATTTATGCATCTTCGCCATTAAAATGTATAAAACAACACATTTTGAGAGTGACCTTTGAAATGAAATTTGGACGTTCATTTAGGGACGGAGGGAGTATCAGAATAAAATGAGTTATCATTAATCAATGTTGACAAAAACTCTAAAACATGTTCTCATTACACAGTTGGGCTATCATATAATCTGCATATACAAACTAGTTGTTGTTTTCAAATAGTTTAGTGGCAAATGCCAATGCAATGATAGCTTCAAAGAAGAAAATAAAAAGATTGGCCAGAAGCCAACGGGTAAACACGAGGCATTCACTATAATGTGCAAAAGAATCAAAATGGAAACCAGAACATTTACAAGGAAATGTAGTTTATGTGTGTGTCTGATGTCGTGTACGTGGGTTTGTCTCAAGGAGGTTTAACAGGAGCAGCCAAGACGGACCTGGGGGCGCAGCAGACCTGGACAGAAGGCAAGGCAAGTCGTGCGACAGAAGTAGACGCTGAGCACGACTCGTGCGTACGGTCACGACTCGTGAAGGATTCCAGCACGACTGCTTTTGGTATCACGCTTCGTACCACGACTGAGGAAGGAAGGAAGGACTCGTGAAGGCGATCACGAGTCGTGAAGTTGGCGTTTTTCAGAATCCGGATCGTTTTATAATTCCTGTTTGACGATTTAATTTTTGGGCTTTTAGTCTTTTCCTTTTCCAAGTTGATTAGGGTTGTGTGGGGAGTATTTATACTTGTTTTAGTTTCTTAAAAACATTAGACCTTTTATCAATTGAATTTCAGTTTGCATCTTGCAAAACCCTTGGTCAATTTTATTGGCTTGCAGAAGATCTTCTTTGGAAGTTCTTGTTATCTAAGGAATTGCGATTGCTTGCAGAAGGTTTTTGATTTCGATCAAGCCTTGGTTACGATTCCTCTGCGTTACTTTACATCAGTTGGTATCAGAAATCGGACGATCCTAGGGTTCTTCGACGAGGTGATGGCAAACGATAGGAGAAACAACGGCGACATCACTGCAATCCTTGAACGCATGGAAGCAGCAGCCACGGAACGTATGCGGTTAGACGGAGAGCGTCGCAATCGACAACATGCGAAATTATTGGCGACTTTGGTGCAGTTGCGGGTAGGTGGTGGTGGTGATGCCAACCCACGAAATCGGGCTGGTCCTCGCGGGGAAAATCTCCACCGTGATGATCCGATGGGCGGGGAGGTTTCTGATAAGGATGAAGGTGAGGCCAGGGCAGCGCCTCCTCAAGACCAACGTCCTAAGATTAGGGCGGATATTCCGACCTTTAATGGTGAGTTATCTATCGAAGAATTCTTGGATTGGCTTTCGGAGGTTGAAAAATTCTTTCGATTGATGCGTATTGAAGAAGATAGAAAAGTCCCATATGTTGCTTACAAATTGCGTGGGCGCATCTACACGCGGGATCAATTGTCTAGACAGAGGTTGCGTGAAGGGCAACCTGAAATTCGTTATTGGAACCATATGAAGAGAGAGTTAAGGGAACGCTTTCTTCCACGAGATCACGATCAGGATCTCTATATGAAATTCTTATCTTGTAAGCAAGGTAGTCGTACAGTTGATGAATATGTTCATGATTTCCATGCGCAGTCGGCACGCACTGATTTATATGAGACAGAGTCGCAGATGATTGCTAGATTTATGTCGGGTCTACGGGTGAATATTAAACATCATATAGAGTTGTTTACTACCTACTCTTTGAATGAAGCTATTTCTAGGGCGAGGAAGGCTGAAAGACAACTAGCAACTCCGTTTCGTGCTCCGACCACATTTAGGAGGTTTGGTAATGCTTCTTCTTCGGGTGGCAAGGGACAATCGTCGGGTGCTAATATTGATGGAGGCAAGGAGAAATCTCAGGTTGCAGGCCCTAAGGTTGATGATGGCAAGAAGATTACAACTCCGGCTCTTACGCAAAACCCACCGGCTCGCCGAAACACCAACACACAAGGTAATAATCCTTATGCAAAACATTATGGGGATAAATGTTTTAGGTGTAACCAACCAGGGCATATTTCCAATAATTGTCCGCAACGGAGGGGAGTTAATATGGTGAAGCGCGATGAGTATGATGACGGGGAGAATGAAGAGGACGGCGACGTGGTCTATATAGATCCCAATGGGGATGATGACGAGGGGGACGAATACGAGTCTTATGTGGCCCGGAAGCTTATGTTGATTACTCCTGCGAAGGAGGCCAATCCGGAGCGACACAACATTTTTCGCACCAAGGGGAAGGTCATTGATTTTGCGGCTATGATCATAGTTGATAGTGGTAGCAGCGAAAACCTAGTGGCTCGTGGTTTGGTGGAGAAATTGAAGCTCGAGGTACGCGAGCATCCTACTCCTTACTCTGTGGGGTGGATTAACAATGTTGGCACTATTAAGGTACATGAGCAATGCCTTATTCCCTTTTCTATTGGTAGCCATAAGGATGCTGTTTTATGTGATATAGTAGATATAACTGCATGCCATTTATTGTTGGGTAGACCTTGGCAATATGATCTTGGTGTTGTGCATAATGGGCGGGAGAATTTTATTCGTTTTACGAAAGATGGGGTGCGTTTTCATTTACATGCTTTGAAAAGTGGTTCTAGTGGTAAGCCAAAGGTGAAACCTATTGTCTCTTTGTGTACTGCCAATGAGTTTGTTGAGGATATTGTGGATGCTCCTTGTGTGTATGCGGTGGTGCAAAAGGGAGTATTGGGACAGGTTAGTTTGGTCCCTACATCTTTGCAGTCTTTATTAGATGAGTATCGTGATGTTATGCCTGACGAGCTTCCTGCAGGGTTACCTCCCTTGCTAAATATACAACATAATATTGATTTGGTGCCGGGTGCTTCTTTGCCTAATCTCCCATATTACAGGATGAGACCCGCAGAACATGAGATTTTGCGTGAACAGGTGGAAGATTTATTGAAGAAGGGTTATATACAGGAGAGTATGAGTCCATGTGCAGTCCCGGCTCTACTTGTTCCTAAGAAGGATGGTACTTGGCGAATGTGCGTAGATAGTAGGACAATTAACAAAATCACTGTTAAGTACAGGTTTCCGATTCCTTGTTTGGATGACATGTTGGATATGCTTAGGGGTTCCAAGGTGTTCTCCAAAATTGACTTGAAGAGTGGTTATCATCAAGTTCGTGTTAGACCGGGGGATGAGTGGAAGACTGCCTTCAAGACCAAGGAAGGCTTGTATGAGTGGTTGGTGATGCCATTCGGATTGTCAAATGCTCCTAGTACTTTTATAAGATTGATGCATCAAGTGTTGAAACCTTACAATGGTAAATTTTTGGTAGTTTACTTTGATGATATTTTGATCTATAGCAGGTCGGAGGAGGAGCATATGGAGCATCTTCGGGCAGTTCTGCAAACTTTGAAGGACAACGAATTGTATGTGAATCTCAAAAAGTGCAGTTTTATGCTTGATCATTTGTTGTTCTTAGGCTATATTGTTTCTGCAGATGGTATTCGGGTGGACGAGGACAAGGTTAGTGCTATTCGTGATTGGCCTACACCAACGACGGTCAGTGAGGTTCGTAGTTTTCATGACCTTGCCACTTTCTATCGTCGTTTTATATGGAATTTTAGTACTATTATGGCTCCAATTACGGAATGTATGAAGAAAGGAAAGTTTCTTTGGAATGATGAGGCGACAGCTAGTTTTGCTTTGATCAATGAGAAATTGTCTAGTGCACCTTTGCTAGTTTTACCCGATTTTTCGAACTTCGAATTGGAGACGGATGCTTCGGTGGTTGGTATAGGGGCTGTTTTGCTTCAAGGCAAGAAACCAGTTGCTTTCATGAGCCAGAAGTTGGAGGAAGCTAAGCGAAAGTGGACTGTTTATGAGCTTGAGTTCTACGCGGTGGTACAGGCTATCAAGCATTGGGAGCAGTATTTATTGCAGCGTGATTTCATTCTTCATACCGATCATGAGGCCTTGAAGTACATAAATGGTAAGAAGCCGCTTAATCATATGCATGCTCGTTGGGTTGCTTATTTTCAGCAGTTCACTTTTGTTATTAAACACAAGAGTGGACAACATAATAAGGTAGCGGGTGCCTTGAGTCGAAGGGTCAATTTATTGGTGACAATGGAGAATGTAGTTGTGGGTTTTGATTGTTTGAAGGATTTGTATGCCACTGATGATGATTTTGCAGATGAGTGGGCAAAGTGTAGAGATGGAATCTTGTTGGGTTGTTTTTCTTGCCTGGTTTCTTGTTCTATATAGACAAATTATGTATTCCGCAGGGTTCTGTTCGTGAAAGTCTTATTGCAGAGGTCCACAATAAGGGGCATTATGGGAGAGACAAGACGGTAGAGCTCGTTGAGAAGAAGTATTATTGGCCACATCTCCGTAGGGACACGCACAGATTTGTTCAGAAGTGTATGGTTTGTCATATCAACAAGGGGCAGTCTCAAAATACGGGTTTGTATACCCCTCTGCCTATTCCGGATGGACCTTGGGAGGATATTTCCATGGATTTTGTGCTTGGGCTTCCGAGGACGCAACGTGCCAATGACTCTGTTTTTGTGGTGGTGGATCGTTTCTCTAAGATGGCTCATTTTATTCCTTGTCGAAAGACTCATGATGCTTCTCACATCGCGTGTTTGTTCTTTAAGGAGGTTGTCCGTCTACATGGGATCCCGAAGTCTATTACATCCGACCGTGATACTAAGTTCCTTAGTCATTTTTGGCGTACTTTGTAGTGTATTTTTCAGACAGACTTGCAGTTTAGCAGTTCTTTTCATCCGCAGACAGATGGCCAGACGGAGGTGGTTAATAGGACCATGGGTTCTATGATTCGTTGTTTATGTGGTGAGTATCCGAAGAAGTGGGATTTGGCTTTATCAACGGCTGAATTTGCATTTAACAACATGACAAACCGGACGACGAAGAAGACTCCTTTTGAGATTGTGTATCAACGGCCTCCTAAGCATACTCTTGACTTGATTCCTTTGCCTAGAGTTCCGGGGTATAGTATTGCGGCTGAAAACATGGCAGAGATGATTGATGCGGTTCAGACAGAAGTCAAGAAAACATTGAAGCGTCGAATGCCAAATATAAGGAAATTGCGGATAAGCGGCGTCGTTTGAAGGTATTTGATGTTGATGACTTGGTGGATGGTTCATTTGCGCAAGGAACGGATTCCTCAAGGAACGTATCACAAGCTTCATCCCAAGAAGATTGGGCCTTGCCGGATATTGAAGAAGATCAATGACAATGCCTATGTTGTTGATTTACCCGAAGGGTGGAATATTTCTAATACTTTTAATGTTGCGGACTTAGTTGAATTCCACCCTGATATTCCCCTTTATTTAGATATGGATTCGGGGACAAATCCTTTTGAAGTGGAGGCGAATGATATCGTGTACGTGGGTTTGTCTCAAGGAGGTTTAACAGAGCGGCAAGACGGACACAGGGCGCAGCAGACCTGGGACGTAAGCAAGGCAAGTCGTGCGACAGAAGTAGACGCTGAGCACGACTCGTGCGTACGGTCACGACTCGTGAAGGATTCCAGCACGACTGCTTTTGGTATCACGCTTCGTACCATGACTGAGGAAGGAAGGAACGACTCGTGAAGGCGATCACGAGTCGTGAAGTTGACGTTTTTCAGAATCCGGATCGTTTTATAATTCCTGTTTTTGAGGATTTAATTTTTGGGCTTTTAGTCTTTTCCTTTTCCAAGTTGATTAGGGTTGTGTGGGGAGTATTTATACATGTTTTAGTTTCTTAAAAACATTAGACCTTTTATCAATTGAATTTCAGTTTGCATCTTGCAAAACCCTTGGTCAATTTTATTGGCTTGCAAAAGATCTTCTTCGGAAGTTCTTGTTATCTAAGGAATTGCGATTCCTTGCAGAAGGTTTTTGATTTCGATCAAGCCTTGGTTACTATTCCGTTGCGTTACTTTACATCCGTGTCAGAGGGGGGGGGGGAGAGAGAGAGAGAGGAGCTCACTTCTGCAATGTAGAGCATAGATGAGGATGTATGGTTATTTTACTGACCTTATTAGTATTATTCCGCTAAGCTCTCCTTCAGATTTTGTAATGCTTGGCGAATTGAGTCTTCGTCCTGACTGGAGTATTTCAAGCATATAAGCCGCTGAGCCACACGGTAGGCTTTTTGGATACCATTATACTGCTCGTAATTTACCTCCATTCTTTTCACTTCCTTGAATATCGAACAAATGAAAATTTTATTATGATAAGATTAATGAAAAAAAGAGAGCTCCGAGTCAAATTATTAGTAGGACTCAGATTTCTATATAAGAAGTACTGAGGTTATGATGAAGTAAAGATTTGGTTGCATGACTTTCAGGTATCAGTACAACTAAAGCAAGTCACATAATGTGAGAACATATTGATAATGTGCACATAATATGGAATTCTATGTGAAGATAAGAGAGTTACAAATGATCTCATTCAACAAAAAATCTTCAAATTGTGTGTCAATTATAATGTGCAAAAAAGTGGAATTATATGGGAAGATAGGAACTTAGACATGATCTCAGCTGCGGAATCTAAAAATAATGTATAGATATCAACAGAGTGACAAAAATACACAAGCTTCTTATCTTGGAAACCTTGCTTAACTAGAACTTTCCCTGGGTACATGAAACTTGTTTTTAAGCCTTTACAACTTTCAAATTAACTACCAAAAGGTGGTTCCATTTGACAAGCCAATTTATTTTAGAATTGGAACACGAGACTCACGTAGGTTTCTGATTTGTGAAACTTAAAAGTAGAGATTTTGACTCAGTACTTTGAAAATCTTATTTAGGGTAACCTCACAGGTCAACAGAAGTACAGAACTAACCTTTTCAGTAATTTTTGATGTGATGATTCTGGCAGTGTCAATAACTGAACTCGGCAGTCCAGCAACTCCAGCTAACAGAAGGCCATAGTGTGTTACATGCCTCAATCCATCCTGCAGTTGAAACTGGGAACGGGAATCACAATTCATCAGAAAATTATTGTATAACGGAATAAACAAAAATACAGATATTTATTTCTTATTTAAATTTTTACAACCTTGAAATCCAAGCGATTATTTTTTACGTCCACATGAAAGTGGAGAATCTTTAAATTTGGGTAAATGGTGGCTAATTCGGATAAGCTCTCCATATGAGTAGCAAATATGGTGTAGCTGAAAAAAGGATAAATGTCAGTGAGATTGAACAGCAGGAAAAGATATTAATCTTCACTCCATGCAAAATGCTTGTAAGTGAAGATAATTACTAAGCTGCAAACAAGCAGTTTTTCACTTCTTTTTTCTGGATGTATGCCAAGCAATAGCTGAGTTAGCTCTTCCATGCAAAGAAAAAGTTTCAATTTAATGAAAAGTACAAGTTAAAACATGGTGAATCGGAGATATAACCAAGCATACACAAATACAAGAACTAGAAAGGAAAGTAGAGAGTTTCAACTACTAATGCGGTGGAAGCCAAGAATTTGACAAAGAGTTCCCATAAAACTTGAGGCTTCAACTGCATTTTTTAAAGATCTCATGCCATCAATTTACTTGAGCAATCTACTAGATTGGGAAATGAAAAAATAAAATAAAAATAATAAATAAATAAAAAAGTGCATCAAAAATCATTGAACTATACCCCTTGTGGGTTTGACCACTATACTCATTTTCGTTGCAAAAAACACATCAAACTCTATTTCTTTTGCATTTGTAGTCACTATCACTAATACCGTTAATTTTTCACCGTTAAATGATCATGTGCATCGCATGTGATCAAATTATAAAGGGTATTTAAGGTAGTTTGGTCCAAAAAGTAAAAATTAAAATGTAGCATTTAATTTTTCTTTTGAAAACTATAGGGGTTGAAAAAAAAAAAACCAAAACCTAAAATCCCCTCCCCTTCTTCATTCATGCCCTCCCCCTCTCTCTTCCCCTATCCCCTGCATCCACGCCTTCTCTTTCACTTGTAAACCTTCATGGATCTCATTTTTTGATTTTTTCATCAAACGCCATCTCAATCGTTCAATCACCACCAAATCAAATCGATCTCTTTACCTTGGCAGTACCAGTACTCTCTCCTCTCTCTACACCGCACTACGAACTGCAATCCCGCTTGAAGTTTCCTTTAAGGAGTCAGATGGGGCCGACATAGTCGGATCTTGCAATGGGTTACTCCTTCTAAAGAGAAAGGATATTGTTTTCTTCAATTCGGTCATCACGCAATTTATTTATTTTTATTTTTTTTGAATTTTCTGGGATTTTTAAGTGGTGGTGGCAGAGGTGTGATGATGATGGTGGAAGATAATGTTGGGTCTAGAAATGGTGGTGGAAGATGATGTTGGGTGGAGAGTGGTGTTGGTCACATTTAATTGAAGGTGGCATAATTGAAAAAAAAAAGTAAATATTAATAACTAATGTGAAAAAAAAAATTGTGATAAACATGAGAATAGATAAATAGGCCAGGGACCTATTTTGAACAAGTTTAACCTTGGAATGTTAATGGATAGTGAACTACCTATAATACCCCTTATAATTTGATCACATGCGTTGCACATGACCATTTTAATAGACAAGAATTAGCAATAGGGGCGAAGAGTAATGCCATAGAAGAGAAAGAGAGAATATGACTTGTAATTACAATGACTCAACGTGAGTAATGCATTGTTGTAGTCTCACTATTTATAATGTACATCAGTCCTATCTAGGGTGTATAGATTTATACAAACTAAGAAAAGGATAAGTCAAATAATAAACTATCTATATTCTAGCAACTATCTATATTCTAGCTAACATGCACTAAATATATCTAAACTATAGCTAGTACATGTATTCACTGAATCCTTAGCCAAGGATTGTGCATGTATGATCCTAAGAGGCCATCATTTATGTATCACTTACACCCTCCCTCAAGCCAATTGGAGGTACGGAGATGCAGCTTGAATGAAAATACCGATAGTAGTTGATTAATATTGAACAGTAGCCGAAGATAGAGGTGGTCATGACAAGGCATGTACCGCCACTCACTCGACGGATACAATATGTATGATTCATCTTCATATGAGTTGTCCTCGCACAAGAATGGGTGAGGTCCAGATTGCACAAGCATGGAACGAGGATCTACATTACATCTTAATTAATGGTGAAACAACCGAAATATCCATGTGAGACGGTAGACTCGAGAAAACTTGTTGAAGTGAGGACATTATTGGGCTCAATCCGAGTGAAACAGAGATGTGAGCAAAGGTAGGGTGTGCGGGCTGGTCTTGACATGCAACACGAACAGGAAAGAGTGCAGTGTTGATTGGGCATGTTAATGTATGAGGCAAGCCTGTAGTGCAAGGAGCATAAAGACTAGAAGATATCTCCAAGGTAGTGCCCGCTGTTGGACCATTTTGTACCGCCTGAATTATGGGCTGCTCAGGAGTTGCTAGGGTGTTGTTGACTGGCTTAGATGGTGTGGCAGGTTGTATGGGTTTCCGATCTAGATTAGCAAAATCTGGGTTGAAGCAAGATGACCCAACATAGAGAGTGTGGGCTGATGAACTAAGGTACTCACCAGAAATACCAGTCATTGGCCCGCCTACTACTGAACCAAGTTGTAATGTCCCATATTGGGCTGATGCTACAGACGATACAACTTGTGGGATTGTTGAATTAAAAAGTCCACATGGAGGATTCACCAAAACAGTTGACTCTTGTGAAGAATGAATTGTGTATTTGGGAAACAAGCAAAATTGTGGTGGCTTGCTTAGATCAGAAGACGTGGCATCTGTGAAAACATCATTTTTGTATTCGGGAGTAGTAGAGAGAGAACTAGCCTCCTTCGAAGATGAAAAATATGGTTTCTTAAACTATTTTTCCTCATCAATAAGACATTCGAAAAATAAATCTAACGAGATTTGTGGTTTTCGAAAATAATAATAATTGACAAATTTATTGTATAATTGATCAAGTCCATCAACAAGAAAATCAATGAGCTCGATTTCAGAAATTGGACTCCCGACCCTAATAAGAGCATATGAAATTGATTTTGCTTCAGAAAAGTAATTTGCCAATGATTGACTAGGGAGTTTTTGAAGACAGTGGAGTTGATCTAGGAGATGATCAACATACCAATTTGAAGTTGTAAATAATTGGGAAGAAGATGAAATATTAGAGTCAATCATCGATTCTTCTACGATGGAATAAGTAGGAGAATCTATGACATCATCGATTTCATTATGCTCCAGATAAAGCCAATCCGAAGTAGAGAAAGAAGAAAAAGCATTGGTGGTAACACTTGGTTCATCACGATGCAAACACTCGATTGCAGTATGACCAAGTCCGTTACATAATTGACAAACAACATAGGATGATGGTAACGCATCAAAGCAACAAGAATCGTACAAAAAATCATCCATTGTTTTAAGAAAAAAGAAAAAAATTAATTTTAAGAAGAAAAATAGAGTAAATTAAGGAAAAATAGCGGAAGCGAAAATCAGGCCACCATGGATCGGTGGCTCTGATACCATAATAGACAAGAATTAGCAATAGGGACGAAGAGTAATGCCATGGAAGAGAAAGAGAGAATATGACTTGTAATTACAATGACACATCGTGAGTAATGCATTGTTGTAGTCTCACTATTTATAATGTACATCAGTCCTATCTAGGGTGTATAGATTTATACAAACTAAGAAAAGGATAAGGCAAATAATAAACTATCTATATTCTAGCAACTATCTATATTCTAGCTAACATGCACTGAATATATCTAAACTATAGCTAGTACATGTATTTACTGAATCCTTAGCCAAGGATTGTGCATGTATGATCCTAAGAGGCCATCATTTATGTATCGCTTACATTTAACGGTGAAAAACTAATGGTGTTAGTGATAGTGACTACGGATGCAAAAAAAAAAGAGTTCGATGTGTTTATTGCAACGAAAATGAATATAGTGGTCAAACCCACAAATGAAGATAATTCAGTGATTTTGATGCACTTTTTCCTAAATAAAATCATAACACTGCTATCGGAGTCGTAATATGTATTCTTCTATATACACAATAATGGATTCTTCGAATGCAGCCTGGAGAATCCTTAGCCAAGGATTGTGCATGTATGATCCTAAGAGGCCATCATTTATGTATCGCTTACATTTAACGGTGAAAAACTAATGGTGTTAGTGATAGTGACTACGGATGCAAAAAAAAAAGAGTTCGATGTGTTTATTGCAACGAAAATGAATATAGTGGTCAAACCCACAAATGAAGATAATTCAGTGATTTTGATGCACTTTTTCCTAAATAAAATCATAACACTGCTATCGGAGTCGTAATATGTATTCTTCTATATACACAATAATGGATTCTTCGAATGCAGCCTGGAGAAAAGATAAGGGTAAGTGGAAGTTACGCTTTGAGTGCTAAAAGATGTTCACAGCAGCTCCATGCAATGGCCAAACCATCAGAGGAAGAAGTAGCCCTCCCAAGTTCATCCATAACAATCAGACTCCTGTTTTCATCACAGAGATTCAACATTCAAATAGCCAACCAAGGATTCAATGTCCTGAGTATATTTCAAGGTTCATATACCTATCAGAAACATTCTGCATAATGAAAGCTGTCTCCTTCATCTCCGTCATGAACTGTAAAACCGAAAATTCTTATTAGAGCAGTACATTTCTAAGATAGTATGTAAATTCGGTTGAAAAAGTTTGGTTTACTCATGTTAACAAAGAAATGAGACCACAAAAGAAAAATAGAAAGAAGATGATAATAAGCAGTTTCATCATCAATGTGGTTTAGCTTTTAGGAGAAACTTTACTATGATATCTATAACCTTTCGATATGTACCTTAATAATTGCAATGATAATGTACCACTATCAAGTTCATACGCCAATTTCAAAGTACCAAATGAGAAATGATGTATAACAAAAAGGAGTCCATAAACAGTGCACTAGAAAAATTACGAACTTGTCAAAGGAAAAAAATGAAACCATTGACCAGGTTATGGCCATTGTCTGCCATCAGCTTGAATGCCAGAGTCTATCTTAAGTCACAGGACTCATCTTATAGAAGCAATGTTCACTTATATGAGGTTGAGAAGACTAGATGTGTCCACGAGCATAAAAACCTGAACTATAAGTGTATAAGACAGGTAAAACATAATGTTCTTAATGGCTAAACTCCCTATACGAATGTGATTAAAATAATAAGACGCGAACATCACTTAAACTACAATAAGTAAAGCTCTTCCAGTAGACTTTAAGCATGAAGGGACAAAAACAACTTTCTTTTGGCATGATTTCATTTCACAGGGTGACAAATAAATGAACATACCGTACTCGAATTTGATTCGAGATTTTCCACAGTCCCCATCCGCGTAAATACACGATCAACTGCTCTCAAAGTTGCAAAGCGGGCAGGAACGTAGCAACCAATTTGAGCAAGAATGACAATCAAGCACGTCTGCTGGAGATAAGTACTCTTTCCACTCCTGTAGGAGATATTATGCTGTTTGTTCAGAAACAAAATGTTCAAAGCAATTTCCACTATGGACAGGAAAAAGTGGGAGGCGTATTTAATGGGGAAAATGAATGCACAAGATTTCTTTTGGATGGAAAGAAATCAAATGTACTGAAAGCTGCACAATTTTCGTATTTCTTCACTACACCCTCTGTCCCAAAATTAATGACCAATTTTTTTTTTTGAAATTTGTTCTTAATCAAGAGCAAATTTTTTTAAAAAAAATTGGTCATTCATATTGGGACAGAGGTAGTATAATTTGGCATTACTCAAGTGTCTGGCTGATATGTAGAGGTGTTCAAGAGGGTAAATGTTAAGGGTTAAAGAGCCTTTTTATCTAAACACTCCCCCAGCGAGGTCCTCTTTTTGGACGTAGATTAGTACTCTCTACGTGAATGATGTTCCCACTTTTTTTGTTGTTACTTTGATTGAGCTTTGAGCAATAATTTTAGGTTTATACAATCATCCTAATGAGAATCTAAAATATGTTATTGATAGTATTTATAATGGTGTATCAATAAGTATTTTTAGATTTTCTTTAGGATAGTTAAATTAACCTAATATTATTGCTCAAAGACCATTCAAAGTAAAAATAAAAAAGTGGGAACACCATTCCGAGATGGAGTAATTAGCAACCTAATGTAGATACCTTTTGAAACAGCTGGATCTGAATTACTGATTTCAAACTGAGCCCATGGAAAGGGAATATACCCATTAGATGAGTTACTTAATTTTACTGTAATCATTAGGACTAGTTGGTGAAAAAAAAAAGTAAGAACCTTACATGTTAGGGCCCATAACAATTACCATGTTTGAAGCTTCCGAAAGAAAGAGATTATTGGGCTGCAAAATAAAACCAAGTCACAGATATTAATGAATTACCAATTCAAGGCTTGTCATGGAAATATTCAACGAATTCTCAAGAGCATAATACAAATAGTGGGAGAAGTTCAACATACAATAAAGTCATTGTGCACATTTTCAAGGATAGGATGTCTTCCAGCATCGATTGCCAATGGGCCATTATCTAAGTATAACAAGAGAAAATCAATTACTTATGCCACACCAACTCTCAAGCTATGGAGACAATTTTCACGAAAAGGAGTCAAAGTAGTTACCTACCCGTAAAATGGGGTCTGATGTAACGATCTACAGGCTTGGTGGATATCATATGAGCAAATGAATTTACAAGCATATCTAAGAGGCATAAGACCTCAGCAAGAAGAGTGAGAACAGATACATCCTCCCTAATGGCGTCCATTAGTGCTGCAATTTAATGCCAGACTTAAGAAAAAAATAAGAAAAGATTCCATGAAGTAAAAAGGGTATTAGTTTTACAAGATTGGGCTGCTTGCACATTCTTTCATATTTATTAAAGGTTTGGGCAAACAATAGAAGCTAATGGAAAAACAAAAGCATATGCTACAAGAGTCTACAGAGCCATGCACAGGGTGTAAAAGCACAACACTCTCCTCTGTTTCAGTTTTTCTTCAAGGTACAAATGACACAAATATACCTTCACATTTAGATTGGATATACAAGTACAATCTTTATCAAGGTTAAGAGGAATTCCCTTATCATGTTTAGATATATTCAATACTCCCTCCGTCCCAAATAAGGGTCACACTTTCCTTTTTGGTCCGTACCAAAATAAGTGCCACGTTTCTAAATAAGGAAATAGTCTATGTGCAATTTTACCATGGTACAAGTAACGTAATAACAAGTATAGCACAATCCTTAAATAGTCAACAATTATGATGGGACGGAGGCAGTGTGTTTGATACTATAGCAAAAGTCTAAGCATGTTCAAAGAGTATGTTCTTGTATGAATGAAAATTTAACAGAATATGAGTGTGTTATTACTGTATTTAATTGTGTAAAGCAATGTTCAAGAGAAAATCACCAGCATCTGTAATTGTTGCTATCCGACCAAAAGGTTGAAGATAAATACACAAAGCATAGATCTAGACGAATGGCAAAGATTCAAATCTTAATGACAAGCGAACACCCGACCATGGTTACTTTCTAACCCTAAATAATTTAAAGAGAATTCAACTAAATGGAAGTGTAAATATTTTCCTTTCTGATTGGCTAAAAAAGTAAATCTATCTGATAGGTACATTTTCCAAGTAGGAACTGGTTCTTTGCTTATTAATAAATGCCTCACATTTACGAAATCAAGATATTGTCAAATGCCATGCACTTCATGTAAGGAAGGAGGTAGCATTTCTAACAGAAAATAGCAACAAAACTGCTACTCAGGCACGGTAAACATTTAGTACAAAAATCAAAGTTAGAATAACCTTCCAGACACAATTCTGTCCGTATGTAGCATTCTCCAGCAGCAGACTTGTTTCTTACATTTAGCTGCATTTGGACCAAGAATAAAGAATAAGTAAACTTGCTGAAAACCTGAATAACCTTCCACCATAAAAAAAAACACATAATTATGGTGCTGGTGCAATGATCCACACTACGCATATACTCCCTCCGTCCCATATTTTCACTTTTGCCATTTTGGGCATCCCATATAAGATTTCACTTTCCTAAAATGGCAAAGAATTTTTACTATTCTTCTCACTCATTCTCTCTCATACTTTACTTTTATACTCACAACACCAATCAACTTACTATTCCCTTCCCCACCTTCTCTCTCCTACCTCACTTTTCAACTCACAACACTTGCACCACTTACACATTTTCTTAATTCCCACCACTTACACATTTTCTTAATTCCCGTGTGAAACCCATTTGTGAAATCTTATATGGGACGGAGGGAATATAGAACAAAGTGCAACACTTTCACCCAAAAATCTCAAGTAGTTGCCATCTTGAGATGCCTAAAGTACTTTTTATTTCCTAGTTCCTGTCATGCAAGAGACTGACCCTTCAGCCCACCCGAGTCCTGAAAAATGAACTACCATTGCACATATTTCGTCCGCATTACGCTGCGGAAAGATGCCATCACATTCAATTACAGCAAGTTTCATCCCAACTTCCCACCTGCCCACACATACACCCTGTGATGGTTTACCCCGCCGGACTCGTGTCGACACAACTTGATTACGAGTTTCTGACTCGGGTACGGAGGGATAAACCAAAGAGCCCGAGCATCACAGCATACACCTCCCTCTCTCTCCTTCCCTTCCCTCCCCTTCGCCCTTCCCTCCTAAGGATGTGTGATAATGAAGCTTCACTTAAGTAGCTGGAAGCCAACTCATTCTACCAACTGTTCGACACAGCAATCTGAGGCTTTAGGATCAATAAACTATGTGAAGCCAACCATATTACTTGTTTAACTACGCATCAATGTCTTGCTCTAAATAAATGCTCACACATAGAAATCACATTTCTTTTGTGAAACTGAAAAAACGATGACAGATGTCAGAGAAAGGTATAAAAATGATTTGGGTTACTTACACTCAACTTACAGAGCAAATTTGCACCCAGATGTCAATGACAACATATTTTCATAAATTCAAACAAGAACAAGCTCAGAGTGCAGTATCCAAGAGAGATTCAAAATAAAATTGACATGCATAGGGATTAGGAACACACCAATCATCAAGGACATTTTTTTTCCAACAGTGTCACTCTTTCCTTGTCTATCCCACTTAGGTTCAGTTTGAGAAGTGTACTTACTTCCTTACTACTACCAACAGTGCTGAAAAGATTACTTTTATTGACACACTGCAGATGTTTTATTTATTCTTTGGAGTATAATCTTTCTGGGTTATCGTGGGAAAATATCATAGTTCCTTGCTCTATATGTTATTTGTAATAATGTACGAGCCAAAAATAATAGAAAGTAGTCATGGAAAATCCCATTACCTAATACAAGGGAAAGCCACAAGAAGCTTCCCCTATTGGCGGGCTGTGGTACAAGGCATAGATATCAAAAAGCACACTAGCAAATACATCAAATAAACATGTGGAGACAAATATCATAAGCTCGAGAAGTTTCCACCAAAAATCAAGTTAAAGTATCAATAAGGATGATAATACTCACAGAGGCAAGTTCGAGAGTTGAGCAATGGATATTGTTCCCATGTTTTATAACCTGATTTGTACAACACGAGATAAAGTGTCAGTAAAAGATTATGTACAGAGATCTTTAAACACTGATAAGATTGCATTACCACCTGAATGAACTTTGTAGGAAGCTTTCCCTGTACATCCTTGTGAGGAACACTGAAGTAAAACCCTTGCCTACTATTAAATGGAATTTTCAAATTTGGTAGCATAAAATCTTCTCGATATTTGTTTGCAAGGTTGTGAATGGCTGTCAATTCAGTAACAATATAAGTTAAGAATCGTTACAAAGCTAGATACAAATATTAATTATAGTAACTCCTATTGAAACCTTCACTGGTGTCACAGAATGATCTTCGTGCAATATCCAGGAGTCCATCTATTCCAGCCTTCACAGCAAAGCACTGCTGTGTACGGGCAATAAAAGGAACCCGTGCATGAAGCACGTCCTCGTCAATTACCTCTCCAATTCTGGGATAAACACATTCCCAAAAAAAAAAAATTAAAAAAAATGTCTAGATTGTATAATGTATATCCCTATGACTGTTATGTACTTATGTTCAATATGTACAAAGTACCAAGTATTTCTAAATGTTCTCCAGGACAAAATAGAAGTCAGCTGGAATTGAAGTATCTAGTGCACATCTCAACTTACCTAGGGATTTGGGAACGTATAGCCCAAAGTGCATGCTTACTTGATGACTCATCAAAAGAATGAAAGGCAAAATCAAGAACTAGGCTCATATGAATAATTACGGTTAAATGAACACTTAAAGCTCACCTTTTCCTTATGGCATCATACTTCCCATTCTCACATACGGATGTATAAACATTTCCAAGAAGAAAACATTTTGCCTCCTTAAGAACCTGAGACCAGTTATGATCATTACAACTTGAATCAACTTAAGCATCTGACATGGGAACAAATGAAAATTAAAAAAAAGGGGGAGAAGAAGAAGAAGAAAGAATGAAAAAACTTGAATTACCTTCGAAAGTAATGACATGGCATCTAGAGCAGTTTTAAGAAGAATAATGCTTGATATTAGAAGTTGGCTCTTTCTAGCATTATCAATGCGCAAGACTTCATTAGTTACTTTCTTTGGCTTGAAGCAGAAGTGACAAAGGACCCTGTCTGCATGAAAGGCATGAATAAGCATCTGCATCTGGAGCTAACATATTATACATAATATATATATGAGCAGAAAAAATCCAAAGACATATCACTAACTTTTTCTTCAAATACTTACCAGTTTCTTTTGGGAACTTTCGAAGAGCCTGTGATAGGCCAAAGAACAGCTGCTCATTACTCATCAATTCATCCTTGAGTTGAGTACCACATAATGAAATTAATCAAGTAATTAGTGCAACTTTCTTAAAAGACTCTAGTTATTTGTTTAATCAGCTAGAGTATGACCAAGATGAAGCTGGGAACAGAAACTAGTGCAACGGAGAGAATTAACTAAGATTGCTTTATTTTGCCCTATTCTTCAGATTGCTTAACAAGAAAATAGTATACAATGCACAAAATCAACATTCATCTCTTTACTGCAAGTTCCTCAGAGAATCTACCATTGAGCAAGACCAATCAACCTGAATTTCAGGAAACAGTAAATCTCAGGCACAAACCTTCCTGAAATCCTGGTCCGTTTGAGCAAATACTGTCACTTATTTACAGTATAACTTCTGTCTAAAATTACCACCAACGAAGAAATGTTGTTTTAAAAACTGGAAACTATCTAATGAGATGATAAATGGCATCCAAATTTTAGAATCGTCCTGAAGAAATTTGCAAATCCATATCTTCTTCTTGCTCTAACTTTGTGTTAAAATCAGAGGAGAAAAAGAAGGTACTTGATGTTGTCATTGACAAGATTAACATTTCCCTTGTGAACAACCATTTGAAAGGATCCAATATTAACATTGAAAAAAATCAAAGCATACGCTCGTGCTATATTTGATGTAGCATAGACCGCAAGATATGCAAAACCATAATAGAAATTAACAGCTAAAACCGTCAATACACTCTACATGCTTGAACATATAATTCTCACTAGAAGAAAGATAAAGAGAATCCTCATAGAAATTAAGTTTTGACAATGTCCTTTACTCATTATTTAATCATGATATTAGGAAAAAGACAAAATATATATTGGTCATACATTTATTTGGGGACAGATAACTGACATCTACTAGTCTCTTGACAGATTAGTTATGCAGACTACTGAAGATATCAAGAGTATCAACAGTCTACATGCTAAAGTAGCAATCATTGGAATGAAATTGGAGAAATAGACGAGTCCAACCTATAAGGATGCTATTTATAGCTCTCCACTTCCCAGCAAGACACTTCACCCAAGGAATAAAAGGAAATAGAAAATCTTTCTTCTAGAACTAAAGTAGTTCTCAAGTTTGTATCTTCATTGAATTGATTGAATTTCAATACATATTTAGAAAACATGATCACCACATACCAAGCAATCAAGCCGAGCTTTGATAGTTTCCGAATCCTTCAATGGTTGCAAAAGGTTGGCCCGAAGAAGTCTGGTCCTGCATTACAATATCAAATGTTTCACTTCCTCCACACACGCCCTTACCTATCCAATGAGGACTGGTTAACCCAAAATCTAACACTACTAAATAGTTTTTATTCAAGAAAACTTAGCGTCCATGCAGTAACAGTTATTTTTAAATCTATTTATAGGGCAATGTTCACTTAAAAGCTAGATGCTTAATTTTAATTCCAAAGGCCAAAAAGAATAAATGAAAACATAATGTTAAGAATATCATCTATGAAAAACTAATAACAGGAATGGTGGGTTCAGATAGAGTTCAAGAAACAGATGTGATGTCATTTCAGCTTATTAGCAGGTTAATAACCTACCCTCCTATTGTTCTTGTTGTCTTGAGCGTTTGGAACAAACTTCTCTTTTTGTTGCTTGTGCCCAAAAGTGTTGAATTCAGTGGCTCTATGATTTCCAAGTTCTGCACACTATCACAAACTGTAAATGATAAGTAACCAAAATATTTCAAAATATGTTTCATTACTAAATACTAATAGACATAATTTGCAATCACAAAATATTGGACGTTTACCTAGTCGCGTCAATATTCATGTGGTCAAATGATCCATTAAAAGTAACCTGTGTAGAGGCCATGCACAGTTAAATGAAGGATAATTCTAACAAAAGCAATGAAGTTTTGATTGGCAGTCTGGTACTAATGAAGAACAAAATTTTCTTTCTAGACTATATTTATGTTTTCTCCAGATATACCCCTCTATATGAAACTTGAAAACTGATAGTTCTACATAAACAATATAATCACATTTTTTGACAGGCTAAAGAACAACTATAGAACTCGACCCCGGGTTTGTTAGGTTGAATAACATTTATGTTGGAAAGTGGCTAGGCCCTTTACCTCCCTGAAAGAAAATATTCTTTGAGAAGCGGCAAGCTCTCTAATGGGTATTCCAGACAACAAAGCAATACTACGATAGAGAAAGATCAGCACAAAGGTCTGTTAGTTGGTAACACAGTCGATGATAACAAATCGTTTTTCAGTAGTGATATTCAAGCATGTATTTAAGAGAACAATGTGAGAGGCCAAACAAATGAAAAATAAAGAGCTAATAGTTCTGATCCGGAACAACAAGTCCTTATAGTGACCATGCTATCTTATACACTGGGATCAAAAGAAGATAACCACAACTAAACACTTGAACAGTTAATGAACTAAAAAAAGATGAAAGAGACAAATGAAAGCCATTCACTGTTCCCAGGGAAAGCTCCCTGGGATATTACGAAGGGGTATATGTGTAAGAGTTAAACATGAACCTACTGGTTGTCAACATGAGTATCAAATATTTCCAAATCCAAAAGATATTACAACTCCCCTTTCCCCAGTTCATTGTGGGCCCAAAGAAACCTTATCCCCTACTAAGATAGACACTAACTCCTCAAAAAACAGTCATTAAATTTTCATACAACTGGAATGGGTGACAGAGATAACAGCAGTAGATCCCAAGAAAAACTAAAACATGTAAGCTTGAATGCTACCAACTTTACAACTGTTAACGGTGCGCTAAAACTCATGAAATGAATTCATGTAGAAGCAGAAATGCATGAATCTTCAGTGATCATCTAAAATTGAAGCAATGACATGACGGATCAAGCTATCTTCCACCAGTTTCAGAACAATACTATATAGGTGTACATTTCTCTTGTTGGAGACGGACATTCAAGAACGACATTTGCTGAGGGTTTGCTTTCTTTATTTATTTGTGTCTTATAGGAGAGAAGAATGTATTGGGAGAGCAAAAGATTGTATACATACCAATAATGAGTGGTTTGTAATGATGAGTCCTTTCTCTGCTTCTGTCCTGAGTGAGAATGATGCAGTTGTTAGAGCATTTCAAAGCTAGAACATAACAAAGGAACACACCTAACATGTAATTAACAAGATATATCATTGTTTACAGCAACTGCAGGTGATTATGGCATAAATGTTTATCTCCAAGTTGTTATCTTACCACTTGATAGTTGCAGCAGCTGCAGCTAAGCAAAGATAATACTGCTTGTAGTAAGTATCCAAACCAAGTGCAGAAGGTTCCTTGGCAGCTAAGTTTCTAATCAGCACAGCCCCTTTAACGATAAAAGGAAGAACCCGAAGAAAACACACAAATCAGCATCTTAATTGCAGTAACTAAGGAAAAGAGATGAATAGAAATTTAGCATTACCCTGGTGTCATCAAAACAACCACGAACCATAGTAACCTGCATACATCAGAACATGCCTTTGTCATAGCTTCTTATTTGCAACTTGATAACATACAAATGCCACTCCTTAAACCTTTCTAATTGACGAATAGAGTCTTTCAACCATTTCTGAAACTCCAACCATCCCATCAGGCGCAAGCTTATTTGGAGGGATAATTATCACCATGGGATCGTAAAAATGTAGCAGTGTCTTTGTGTTTTGATATGAGCTGCTAGTTTCAATGTACTGGGAGAGGTGCATTGAAGCTGACCTTAAGTCAAAAGCAGCCACTCCAACCTGGTTTAAGATAAATATCATCACTTGGCATTGGGTATTTCAGTTGTCATTTAATTTGGCTAGCAAATCCATAAATTATCAAGATTATAAACTCTAGGAAGCATTATTCAAATGTATAAGTTCATATTTAAATCTGTATTAGATAGTTTCTTATGACTTCCACATGACAATAGGATATTGATAGGCTTCAAGATGAATAGTCCATTTTAATTGCCTTGTGCCAGTGAAAAGAAAAGGGCAAATTGTACTTCGGTTACCCAACATTTACGTAGAGTTGCAATTGGTTCTCAACATTTAGTTTTTGCAACCCGGTTTCAAACATTACATTTCATTGCAATTCAGTGTAAAATAGATGGAACATTACTTTTTTAACAAAAGTTGAAGGAAAACTTAACATGCTTCTTTGAAAATCGTAATGTTCACCCCTGCAGTTCAACTAACTCACAATTTCCACTATTTAATCCATCAACCCCGAATAAGAACTTGAAATTTTTACAATATGCCAAACCAAATTCTATAATAGAGCTAAAATAAACATAAATTTAATAGAGAACTGAGCATGCACGTTTTCTAGCCATTATTCCTGCGGTAAAACAAGTATTTCCATCTCACAATCTATAATAAAGTACTCCCTCCGTCCCATCCGAAGTGTCCGGAAAGGACAATTGCACGAGAATTAAGGAAAGTGAGGTAAGAAAGAGAAAAGTTTAAATGTTGTGAGTATGAAAAATTAAATAGGAGAGAGAATGAGTGGGTGGAATAGTTAGGAGAGAGAATGTTGTGAGTGTAAAAGTAAAGTAGGAGAGAGAATGAGTGGGTGTAATAGTAAAAAAACTTTCCTTTTTTGGTAATGAGACATTTTAAATGGGACGCCCAAAATGGAAAGTTCGGACACTTCGGGTGGGACGGAGGGAGTACTAAACACACTCATGTTCATATATAGTGTCTCATGTTATTACAGATACAGATACTAACGTAGATATAGTTGTAATTGTCAAGGGTGCAGAGTGTACAACTACAGAAAGTAAAGGACAGAGTGAAACCTGCATGCTATGTTAGTTAGAAGTTGTTATAACAACTTCTAATCTGTTAGATCAACTTGTCTTTCTTCTGTATATAATTTGTAATATGAGATTTTGGTATTCATTCAGAAAGTGATATCAATAAGAAATATTTTCACTCTCAAACATTTTTCATCCTTTTATTTTGGGACTAAGGCGTTGTTGTTGTTGTTGTTGTAAACATGTTCATCCTTTCTATTTCGATATTGCATGGAATCAGATGTTAATTCATAGCTTTCCGCCATTAATCCATATGCGATTGAGTTTCATTACTCAATCGACTTTCTCGATTTGTTCGGCAAATCATCCAAGCTTCCATTGATTTTTCAAATCAAGTTCAAATTCTTCGACGTACTGCAAAATTATGGCTGATTCGACTAACACTGACGACTCCACAACCACCATTGATGAATATGAGCTCACTGAGGTAAATCTCGTTCTTCCTTCCAATCATCCTTTGTTTCTACACCCAAACGATCATCCTGGAATGATTCTAGTTACGAATATCTCTCAAACATTTCCAAATCGAGTGCATTCAACTAAATACATTATCTAACCATCATCATATCGCAGGAATCAGGATAGATACTCAGAACTTAAAATCAATCCTAATGAAGCAGACATTAACACGATATTTCACAATACACCAAACAAAATTGTACAGTGCAGCTACATTAAACCTAAATTTCAACGGAACTAGCATTTCCGCACCGATTCCTGCAGATGTTAAACACATCTAACGGAGACAATGTTTCGTTATGAATGTGTGTCTGTGTGTGTCTGTGTGTGTGAGAGAGAGAGAGAGAAACCTCCTTGGCGCGATTCTCGATGAGGCCGATGACAAAACTGGATCTCTCTCCTGCATCGTCTTCCATTTCTAAAACTCCTATCAACTATGTGTTCGCTTCGTTTGCGAAGACCGCCTTCACTCTAATCTCCCTCCTGGTTTGTTCGAATGCGCGCCAATTTATAGGGCTGATATCCCTCTCTTTTTCTCTATTTTTTTATTTTATTTCCAGAATTTACTAATTTTTGTTGGGTTATGGAGTCTAAAATTCAGGCCGTCTCGAAAATTATAGGGCCTTGCGTGAAATGTGAAAATTAGGCTCTAATATTTTAAAATAAAACACAATAACTATAAAATATATTCCCTTCGTCCACATAGTTGCTTCACAGTTACTGTTTGCGCGGGGATTAAGGAAAAAATAATGATATAAATGTTGTGAGTGTAAAAGTAAAATAGGAGAGAGAATGAGTGAAGGGAATAGTGAATTATAATGGTGTTGTGAGTATTAAAATAATGTATGAGAGAGAATGAGTGGGGTAGGGTTAATATTTTAATGATATAAACTTTCTATTTTAAGTAAAAAAATAAAGTGTGAAGTATGTATTTGGACGCCCAAAATAGAAAGTGTGAAGTAAGTATGTGGACGGAGGGAGTATATAAGTACTTTCATATAAAGATAAAAGTTTTATAAAATTGGGCCCTATTATTAATTTTTTTTTTTATGGAAGATATATACCTAATGGGCCAATCTATCTCTCAGATTTAGGGTCATATGCGAAAGAAACTAATTTTCCATTTCTGAGCCGGCTCTGATCTAAACTAACATAATAGATAGATGAGGAAAAGAAAGAGATTAAACAATGGAGGAGTTTGAGTCAAAGTAGAGCCGATATCCATCAAGCTGAGCAAGCCCGTGCTCGGACATTCATATTTCAACAAGAATTCTAGCCTAGATAAGACTTACATTCCAAATACAATTCAACTACTAATTCCTATTTTTGAGGATTACTTCACTACCCACCTATAAATAAGATGTCAATTTTTCAAAATCAGGAATATTCTGCTATCTAATCTTTTTCCTTATTCTTTTCTTACGCTTAAAATATTAATTCCCGCGTATAATTTTCACGTCGGAGGGCATTTATCGATGAAGCTCTGGCTTAATTTTATTGTTTGATCATATGTTTCATGCTTAAACAAAGCAAATTAAAATATTAGATTTGTTGATTTCTGTTAAATTGAGTCAAGTACAATTTTGACTTAGACCAGACCAGAGTATTTTACTCACTCCGTTCCGACTTAATTGGTCCCTTGGTTTATTCACGATTTTTAAGAAAAATGAATAAAGTGGGTAGAAATTAGAGAAGATAGTATATGGTAGGAAATATGAGAGAGAATGTAAAAGTTAAAAATATTTAATAGGAGAGAGAATGAGTGGGAGGAATAGTTAGTTAATGATTGATTTTTTTGTAAATATGTTAACTTTATCTATAGTATAAATTTGAATCCCCCATTTGAACAGTGGAATGAACAGTTTCACGCGGGAAATTTCCCATTTTGCCCTCATACATTTGTCCCTTTCCCATTTTGCCCTTAAAAAAATAATTTAAAATTAAAAAAAAAAAAAAACCCGTGTCCTTGGACACGGGCATGTACTAGTAAGGATATAATGAATGATTTTTTTGTAAATATATGAAAATGATAAGGGTATAAATATATGAAAAACTTTCCATTTAAGGAATGAATCAATTGAGATGAGACGTTCCAAAAAGGAAAGCGGATCAATTGAGATGGGACTGAGGCAGTATGTGTTATTGAAGACTAGTACATGCCCGTATCCAAGGCCACGTGATTTTTTTTTTTTAATTTTTTTTTTTAAATTAAAATTTTTTTTAGGGCAAAATGGAAAAGGGACAAAATAGCAAGGGCAAAATGGGAAATTCGCCAACTAGAACTATTCATACCACTGTTCACACACCCTTCTCATATACTCCCTCCGTCCCGGACCTTGGTGCCTAGTTTGACTTTTCACGTAAATTAAGGAGAGAGTATTATATTGAAAGTGTTGTGAGTGTGAAATAAAATAGGAGAGAGAATGAGTGGAGGGAATAGTAAATTATAATGGTGTTGTGAGTATTAAAATAATGTAGGAGAGAGAATGAGTGGAGAGAATAGTAAAGATTCCTTTTCATTTTAGGAAATGTGCACGTAGGTTTGGGACGCCCAAAATGGAAAGTGTGCACGTAGGTATGAGACGGAGGGAGTAGTATATTTATACTATAGACTAGTAGATTGGTAGCACTGTTGATTAAAAACTCAACCCGCATCATTTAGGCCGGGCCGAGCCGGGGGTCAAATGGACACTCCACTATAATAATATAAGTAAAGTAGGTCGTGTTTTCTTCAATTAATCAATCCCTTCCTTCCTTCCTTCCTTTCTTCCTACCTGCAGAGAGAGACAACGCCGCTTTGGCTCCGTCCCGTCCCGTCGATACCAGGTTCTAATTCTACTGATGAATGTTTATAATTTTGTATTGTTAATTAATTACATTATGATGATTGAAGTAATTAGAGAAAGGCAATATTGTTAGATGGTAATTTTGTTATTATTTTCTACATTGAATTTTTTAATTAAAGACAGTGGCAATGGCATGCCAGTAATCGCATAGTATCTGGGCTGGGATCCTATGATATGATGGGACTTTTGAGTCCTGAACAAATTCTAACATGTGTAGGGAAATATGAAGGAGCAACAAAAACGTCATAGAGAGATTGAAAATATGAATCTGGAAACTCCAAGGAAGAAACAAATAACTAGTGGTGGATTTTCAGCTTCACCCTTGCTTGAATTATCAAATAATAAAGACAACAATCCTGCCATCTGTAATCCTAATGAGCAGGATTTTGACCAGATCCTTGAGGATTTCCTAGTAAGTATCAGCATATAAAACTTGGTCCCCATTAATACTATATATATTTTGTAAATGTTTGTTTTCTAAAATTACAGTTAAAGTCAATTCCTTTTTATTCAAATTGCAGGGAAACGATCCGTTAAAGGAGGAAATATGGACAATAAACCAACTGAATCGCACTTATGTTGAGATCTGTGACGAAAATGACAATTCAACTACTGCTGCTGCTTCTTATATGAAAGACAGCCAAGCAAAAATTGTCAAGTGCACTTACAGAGATTTGGCTACTGTTATTCATTCCTTATCATCAGAGAATGCATCAGAAAACCTAGTATGTGATGAGGGATTCTGTTTTTTCTATGCACATCTGTCTTTTTATCATAAATAAATCAACCACTTATTTTTTGGTTATGCAGTGGCCGATCCAGCCTTTGAAATTGCTAATTCCAGGAACCTATCCAGATCAATCGCCATTGGTGCTGGACAAGTTATCAACCTTAGCCAGGTAAGTTGATTTGTGTTGATCCTTATGTCTGTTGCATTGCCAGCCCCTCAGTATTTAAATTTCAGTTTTAAGTTGTTGCAGAGATGGTGATGGTGCTAGTAGCATGAATAATGAAGAAGATCTGACAGGGAAAGCAATATCAATGCTTAAATTGCAACTAGAAAGCTTTGAACAACCCTTGTCACTTGAAAAGATTGCAAAGGCTTGGGATGATGTTGTCAGCGATGTTGTTCATGAATATTCAAATCAGTTGTATCGTGCAAGGTATGGAAGGTATGGAGTATGGAGGGGGATGTGTGCCCGAGCCTCTTAGATGGTGCAATGTTATGTTAAGAGCTTTTGGGTGTTTTCTATTTATTTTGGTTGTAAAACTTTATTGATAATTTTAATTTAATAGCAACTGTTAAAAAGTAGTGTTTGTTGTCGCATAAAGAATGTGACGGAGAGAGTATTATTTTAAGGTGTGATGACGCCAAGCTTTTCAGGGTCAGGAGCGGTTCGAGGATATCTGGCTAGGATATTTTTGGTGTATTGATGTACCTAAATCACAACACAAAGAAGCACCGTTAAGGTCAAAGTTGGATGTTACTCCAACTCAGGCCCTCGGGTGTGAGAGTAAGAATACTGAGATAATAAGGCTTTGAATACCTTGGAGTGTGTGTGTAGGGTTTAGAGTAATATGGCTTACTCGATAGTATATGGAACATACCTTGGCCAAGGGGGTAAAGGCCTTCTATTTATAGGCAATGCAATGATGCTTGTTGAGGTAAGCAATGAGATCAGCCCTAGGGGGCACTTTGGTATTTGACCAGCTACACATGTCCGCAGCTAATTGGCCCCGTCGTGAGGGAACATTGATCTGCAGAGGGGTACATGGCCGAAAGGGACATGAGCCGTGTAGCCGGCTGGAGCATTAAATGGAATAGTAGGCGCCGACCGAGCCGCATTGAATGCGTGATGGGGAGCCTGCAAGTGGCCCGTCGTGAGCCAAGCTTAACTTGCTCAAGAAGGCTTGACATTAACCGGAAGGTGTATGTGCTCGCGGTCAACATTGCGGCCGCAGCCAAAGGTATATGACGCGAGCACGGTTGATGCGGTCACGCCACGGCGGGTACGGGTCCCTCGCGGACATTCAATCTGCGGCACGACCCAACAACAGGTCGTGCGGACACGAATATAGCGGTCAGATCCTTCCTGCCTTTGATAGGATTAATGCGGGGAGGGACGCGGTCTCGACCTCAAGGGCCTATCTCGTCCGCTGCCTCTCCCCCACCGGCCTAGGAACCGCCACGCCACCGGTCCTCGACTGCATCGAGCGCGGGCCCGGTCCAGTAGATCCGGGCTCATCAATGGCCCCTAGCTCCGAGTGTGATTATTTATGGTCTGAGCAAGGAGGTACTAGAAGCTCGGTAGGATTGGATCGCCGTTTTGGCGAGCACCAGTGTTAGCGCTTTTTGTTGTTTGTTGCTTGGCCCCATGGGCCTATGGGAACGTTCGGGAGGCACCAGTGAGTGACACGTGGTCCCTTGCATGGTGTGCCTCCCGATTAACAAAGTGGGCCCTCGCGTATGAAAAGACGGGTTAGTGGTACGTACAGGGGTACGTGTCGCTCATCCAAGGGGGGTAATAAATGCAAAGTTTATTTATTTTTCGAATTTTCAAACGTTGGAGACGGTTCAGGGTCCGAGGTAGGATTTGTGGGCTAATTAACACGGGTTAACGGGTTAACCCGTATTGGTAGGCCTTATAAATACCAAACCCTTAAACCTCCAACCCTTTTACCGTTTCCAAACCTTTGAGGAGCTTAGAGAGAGAAATTGTTTGCTGCGAAATCCGTGCTAGTGTTTCTCCGAATCCAACCTTCAAATTTTCCTTCGTAAGTATTTGGGTGTTTTTCTTCTTCATCTCCTTCTATTTTTCTCTTTCTGGGTTTTGAACGAAATGACCACTCGCGAATTTGGACCCCGCCGTCCCATAGAACTAGGAGATGGGTCCACCCCTGATATCTTTGCCGTCTGTAAACGGACTGGTGGTATCTTTAGGAAGGTAGGATTGGGGTGGATAAGGCTATCTCTTAGGTGTTTTCTGTTTTTCTGTGAGAGAGATGATTGGGGGCCTTTTGTCCCACCCCGGTTGTGGGAGGCCAAGAGGAAGTACATCTACAATCGTAATGTACCGTGTCGGGATCACCGCAGCTAAGAAATTTTGTAATGGGGTTTTGCAAGGTGTTTCCCCCGCGAGAGAGATCAGGCTTTGAACGCCGTTGAACTTGTGAGGAGAGCGATCCGTATCCCTGAGCAAATAACTGACTGGGAGAAGTGTGAACTAATGGATCCCGATCAAACTAATGAGGTGCGGGCACCGAGCACCGGGGACCTGAATGACCCTCTAGACGTTCCGCCCCGAGAACCGTTTTCCCAATGTGGTGCCCGCGGCCCCTGGTGCCAACCCAATTGAACTGAGTCGTAGCGAGGAGCTGGAGCCTCTGAATGTCCAGTGGCCGGAGGCGGGGATATGAACTCCGAGGTAACCTCTGCCCGCGGTGATGAAACCGGTCTCTTTGGCTCGACGAGCACGGAGACCGAGGAGGATGACCGCGAGGTCGAAGTTAGGAGGGCCGCGGGGACCTCCAAGAAGGCCGCGGAGACCACGAATATTGTGGATGCCTTTTCTGACCCTGACTCTGAGGAGGAGGCAGAGGTGGCCCCTGCCCGGAATAAGGGTAAGAGGCCGGCTGCTGAGGTGAACCCTGGTCGTGGCCGCAGTAAGAAAACCAAGGAGGTGGCTACCCTCAACTGGGAGGAGGATATTTACGAAGTGTACAATATTGACCGTAAAGCTTTCCGTGTCCGCACCCTTGGGCACGTACATTTGAAAGATAAAGACAAGCTGCGGCCAGAAACAGCAGCTGATGTCCGCGAGGACAATAGGGCCTTGGTTTTTTATGGTGCCCAATTTGAGAACGGCCTGAGATTGCCCCTGGACCCATTCTTCTATTTTTTTCCTGGAGTTCAACGGCTGCCTCCCCATGAATCTGACTCCCAATACTATTAGGGCCATAGTTTCCTTCATAGCCGTCTCAGATTCCCGCCATGAACCTACCCTGGCCGGGCTGTACGCCTATTATCAAAACCAGGTCAGCCGCAACATCCTGAGTCTGAAGGCTAGGAACTATTCAACCCGGACTTTCTCTAACCCTTCAAACAAATTTGACCAATGGAACCAGAGGGATGTTTTGGTCATTGAGTCCAGGTTTGGCTGGCCTTTCCCCAAACCTTCAAGTCCAGCCTCCGATGAAGGTGGCCGCGACCGCTATCCGACTCCATCCTCTCGCCGATGCAATGCGCTCGTGCCATAGAGAGGCATCTCGGCCCTTTACTTGGATAGCGGGGAGGAGCCCGTTTATGACGTGGGCACAATTGTCGTAGATGAGCCCCTATCGATCTACTCGGGGTGGCTCCTCGCAGGGAGGGCGCCCCACATGCCCCCAGAGTAGCAATAGAGCCTTTGCCTCGTGACCCTGATTGGAGGGTGCACGAGCACTATCAATTTGAGGCTGACTGTAAGACCTGCATGCTCGGTGCTGAGTGCGATCCCCTCGAACTCATCGGTCTCTGATTTTTTCAAAACTGTTTGCCAATTTATTTTGCCTTCGATTTTTTTGATTTGCCTTCTAACCATTTTCTTTTTCTCCAGAGTAGACCCCGAGGAGTATAACTTCTGATGGCCCCTTTAAGCGCTGCTCAGATGAAGGCCAAGAACAAGCAGCCAATAGGGAGGCCGCTAACAAGAGGCAACCGTAATGGGAGGGGTCCCCGCCAAGGATAAGACCGTGCCCGTTGTCGCAGGGAAAAGCGGAGCCTCTCTCCGCTCCCAAGGTCGTTCCTACTACCGAGAATTTGCCTCCACCCCTGTGGGTCCTCCTCCGCCAACGCTCCGCGCAACCTCCCCGGCCGCACAATTCCTTCTGGCCACCGAGGGGACTCCCTAAGAGGAGTGAGAGGGATGCGGACACAACGCACAAGGAGAGGGCTTCTAAGTCCCGTAAGGTGGCGGAGACCCAAGTTCGGGCTCAACCGCACCCGCTCTCGCTTCCACCACCGCTCCCTACCGCGGGGACCATCTCGCTCGGTGTCTTACCCAATCTCCTCCTTGGCTACCCGCGAGGAGGCATGGGAGAAAAGGAAGCAGCGGGGAAGTGCCCGCCATTACCGGGGTGGATTTATATGCCCTGGCCCTCCTGCACTCGCCGTGGGTATTGGGCTGATCAACAAGCTTTTTGCCCCTGACTTCTACCACCATGTGGCTGAGAAGGAGAACCCATCAGCCCTGATGGGAGATATTGGAATTGCCCTTACTGAGGTAGGGATCTTTCTGCCGGTCTCTTCACTTAGCCTCTGAATTTCCACACAATTCTGACTTTCTTCTTCGCAGGTGGGCAACAAGGCCATGAGGCTGAGGGAGACTTGTGACACTCGTCCGTGGAGTTGGAGAACAACACTAAGGACTTCGCGAGCAAACTCCGCGAGCCGGGAGCAGCTCAGGAGAAGGTGGGGACCTTAAGCTCCCTTCTTGATGAGAAGGAGAAAGCCATATCCACAAAGGAGACCGATCCAAGCGGTTTCCAGGATAGGGTGACCGAGCCGAGAAAAGCCTCAAAAGGCGAAAGGTCACGGGATGAGCTCCGCGGGCACAAGAGCGCCTCGAGCAAAGAAATAATGAGCTCGCGACCAAACCGGGGGCCGCCGAGGAGTCGGGCCAAACTCCCGGGAGGCTAAGGCGGATGAGCTCTCCGAGAAACCGCTACCCCTTACGCAGCTTGAGTTGGAGAGGGAGAGGATGCCGGCAGGCCCGCAAAGAAGCCGCGGAGGAGTACAAAAACTCCGAGGATTTTAAGAACTGGCCGAATAATGAAAATCGCTCGCATGAGGCCTGGGTCCGAACACGTATCTCGTAACTTCTGCGGCCACGGCAAGTTTACCGTGCAGAGCCGCCTTGATTGGCTCGCTTGTTGCCACTGATGATGAATGCTTGCCCGGCATGCGTTAGTTCCTCCGTCCGAGGACGAAGTAAAGGGCTTGAGAGCCGTCCGCCGCGGCTTCTTTACCTCCCGTGGCGTAAGTGACGGCCCTTAGCCTCGATCGCCGACCCGGATGAACTACGGCCTGGGAGAACCCGATATCACTGGGAGGCCTCGTCGCGTTCTTCCCGATGGGCCCGCCATTGGAGATCTTTTTCCTCGCCGGGCGCCCCGCCTGCCTCGCCGAGCCCACCTCTCGATCCTGTCGCGTAGGTTTTGATGACCCGTCTTCCTTCCCCTACTCCAACTGTTGAAGCGGGCACAGAAGGTGCGGCCAAAGAGAATGCTGATGCGGCCAAGGATCCAGCTCCAATAGTGTAGGTTTTTTGTTTTTTCTTTTTCTAATAGACTAGGACCTCTTTGTAATTATTTTTCCTTGGTAATAGAAGCATTCTTCTGTAACTATTCTCTTTAATTACTTGTCTTGTGGGCTGTTTTGAGTGCTCGCAATTTTTGAAGTACCTTAATACTTGCATTCTTGCTCTTTCTCTAGCCTTTTTGACTTGTAATTAAACTTTATACTCTCCTTCTGCGGAAAAAGCTTAGTATGCCTTTTGCCCGCATTTTTTGAGTTTTCCTAACTCTTTATTCAAAATCACTTGGATTTTTCGTGAGAGTCAGCCTTATTCATCTGTGATCGCTTTTGTTTAGCCTTGTGGCAAACTTTGGGGCCTTAACCCCTTTGTCCTGCTTGGCTTTGTAAAAACTCTTTGATCACCGTCATCCGTTTACACTTATTCCCACCTTGCGAGCCGTGGTGTAAGTCAAAAGCAGCCCAAGGCAAGCTACCTTCATAGGCATGCAGAGCGTGGCCGTGAAGCTATAGTCCGCGCAACGCAGGTAGGAGCATATTTAGCATAGCGGCCCTTTAACCTACCGGCATCCGTATCCACTAATGGTGGTTCACGCTGACCCTTTATTCAAAACCCCTTGGAGTTTTGTGTGAGGGTCTTCTTCGCGATCTCGGTAACGGGCTTATATGTAGGCCTTGTCACATACAAGCATACGAGTAACGGCCCTAACGAGGACTCCGTGCACCGAGCTGGGACAAGGGCCTCGCCTTGTCCTCGCCGGCATCTATATCCACTTATTCTTGGTGGTGTCACGCTGGCAGGACAGGGTATCTTCCCCGCGATCGGAGTACGAATCGTAATGGATCAGTGACTTATATAGGCTTGCGGACCGAAAGATCGCTGCGCATCAAGCAGGTAGGAGCTCATATGTTTGCTCTTTAACCTACCGGCATCCGCTGCGGGCACCCACTTTAGCTTTGAGGCCGCGGGAATAGGTTTTTGCATCAAAATATGATGATAACTTCTCCTTTATATATACATATAGTCTATACTCCTTCCAAAATTACAAAGATTTTAAAAGAAGTATCTTTTAAGGTGGTCGCTATTCCAAGCGTGCTTAAGCTCTTCTCCCTTTTGGTCGCAATATGTAGGTGCCCTCTTTGACTATTTTTGTGACCTCATATGGACCTTCCCATTTCTGGGGACAGCTTGTTGAAACTAGGGTTCGGGTCCCTTGACCTCTACGCTTCGAGTACCCGCCTCCAACCGAAAACTCCTCTTATTTATTCTTTTGTCGTGGTGCTTCTTCGCCTTCGCTTGTAGTTCACCATTTTTTCATATGCCCGCATTCTCTTCTTCGAGATCGTCCAGTCACACCTTCGTTTGCCTCGCTTTGAGACTCGTCAAAGTATGTGACTCGCACGAGGGCAGTGGCAACCTCAACTCGGAGCCATTGCCTTCGACTCCATACGTGAGCGAGAAAGGAGTTTCTCCCGTAGAATTCCTTATAGTTGTGCGGACAACCCATAATGCGTGTCTCGGAGCTCGTCCAACCATCGTCCTCCTCGCCTCCAAATTTTTCTTTAGGCGGCCGAACTAGCTTGTTCGCGGCCTCGCCTTGGCCATTTCCCGAGGATAGGCAATCGCGGACTTACGGTGTTGCACCTTCATTCTCACACATTCAATGCTGAATTTCGCGAGAATTGGGTGCCATTGTCTCGAAATAATTGCTCTGGGAACTCCAAATCGACAATAGATGTGATCGTGGACAAAATTGATTGTATTCTCCTGAGATGGTGGCTAAGCCTCGCTTCGTCCACTTGGTAAAATAATCCACGGCCACCACAACAGCATACTTCGATGTTTCCTCTAGCAACTGGGAATGGTCCAATGAGATCAATCCCCACGTATCAAACGGCCACGATGGTACGACCAAAGTTTGCTCTGTTGATGGTAGTCTAGTGGATGTCTCGCAAATCTTTGACACTTATCACACTTTCTCACATACTCCCGCGCATTCCTTCTCATTGTGGGCCAAAAGAATCCTTGGAATTTGATTTTGTCTCGAGAGGGCGCGAGCACCTGGATGTCCGCCACAAACTCCTTCATGGACCTCATAGAGTAAGTTGGTGACCATGTGAGTTTTGACACATCTCAGCAAAGGCTTGGTGAATGATCGCCGAAAAGTACCCCATCGAGGACGAGGTATTTTGGGACACCGTTCTGATGGCTCTAGCCTTTTACCGGGTCCCTCGGGAGGGTTTGCTTCTCGATGTAATCCTTCATTTCATCTACCCACTCCCTTACTTGATCCTCAATATTATTTATCTCGAATCCGATATATAGCAGCCTCTCTCGTGAATTCAATCTGCACCGCTCCAACTCATCAATTTCTTGATCGTTATTCCGAGAGGAGGTCACCTTCTACGCTGTCCTCTCTCATGCGACTTGGTTCAAATTTTCATAGTAGGTGAAATTTTTTGATAAGGGTTTTTGCAAGGCCGCAAGATCGAGTTAGTACCGGGTCGATAGTATCATACTCCCCTAATTTGATTAACTATGAGCCGAGAGTCACTATTGATCTCTATATTCTCGAACTCCCAAGTCTCTTGCCAATTCCACGCCCGCTATAATCGCCTCATACTCAGCCTCGATTGTTTGATGCTTCGAACTTGAACCTCAAGGCTCTCTTAAATTTCTCTCAGTGGTGCAATCGAAGTATGCCCGCGCCACTAATCAACTTGCTCGCCGAGCCGTCCACGTATAGAATCCATACCTCCTCCGGACGCTCCTCGTCGCGTGATTTCTGTGCTCGGGCTACTTGGGCCTTCTTCGCATTCTCGCCCGCTTTCTTTTCCTGTGTCGCTTATCCGCCATTTTCAATGATGATTCTACCACAAAATCTACTAAGTCCTCGCGCTTTGATTGTCTTTCTGGGAGTAGGTGATCCGGAACTCAGCCGAGCTCGATAGACCAAGCTAGCATTCTCCCCGAGGACTCGGTTTGTGTAAAACCTTCTAAGCGGACCTCAGCTTAATACGCTATAGGGTGTGCAGCAAGTAGGCTCTTAATTTTCGAGCGTATACAAGCAAGGCGTAAGCTAACTTCTCTATATTAAGATAACGCCCTCTACGGCGGACAACGCCTTAGATACATAATAAACCGGTTTTTGGGAGTTATTATCCTCCCTTACAAGAACAGCCAGCCTACCGCGTATCAAGAATCGCTAGAAATGTAAAAGCTCTTCCTCGGCACCGGCCGCCGAGTAGAGGTGGCCGCCCGAGGTATGTTTTGACTTCCTCAAAAGCTTGATGGCACTCGCTGCTCCATGTAAATTCATCGCCTCTCTTCCCCTTTGAGAGTTTTCAAGAAGGGAGGCATCTCTCTGCTGATCGTGAGATGAAGCGGCCAAGTGCGGTGATGTGACCATTGAGTTTTTGGACATCCTTCACGCAAGCAGGAGGTTTCATGTCCAACAGGGCTTGGATTTTCTCTGGATTGGCCTCTATCCCTCTTTGATTGACCATGAATCCGAGGAACTTGCCCGCCTTGACCCCAAAGGCGCACTTAAGGGGGTTTAGCTTCATGTTATTGCGGCGCAAGTTTTTAAAGGTTTCCTCCACGTCGAGCTCGTGGGAGTTTTCCTTAGTTTTTATAACCATATCGTCAATGTAGGCCTCAAGATTTCTGGCTAGTTGGTTTTCGAAGACCAGATTGACCATTCTTTGATAGGTGGCTCCTGCGTTTTTCAACCCGAAGGGCATCATTTTGTAGCAGTAAGTCTTGCCCGCAACAATGAAAGCTACAGAGCGGACATCTTCAGGAGCCATTTGGATCTGATGGTAGCCGGAGTATGCATCAATGAAGCTCAATACTCTGTGGCCGGCTATAGAATCCACCAATCTGTCAATGCGAGGAAGAGGGAAACAATCCTTGGGACACGCCTTGTTGAGATCGGTGAAATCAACACACATCCTCCATTTGCCGTTGGATTTTTTGACCATTACCACATTGGCCAGCCATTTGGGGTAGGAAATCTCCTTGATTATCCCCGCTTTTAACAATTTTTCCACCTCTTCTTTGATCGCAATTTCTTTCTCCGGAGAGAAGTACCTTGATTTCTGATGAATGTTTTTGAAGGATGGGTCATCATTTATTTTGTGGAGGATCACGTCCTCGCCGATTCCCAAGATATCTTCCACCCTCCAAGCGAACACATCACAATTTGCCCTTAAGAATTCGATCAGATTCTTCTCTCCTCGCCGTGAATTTCCAGCCGACCTTAACCAAGTTTGCTCGGGTAGTGGGGATTGATTACCACCTCCTCGAGCTCGTCGTTAGGTTGGAGGTTGCCGATTTCACGGCCAGGTAAGGAGTCAATGATTATGGTTGGAGGGTTGACCCGAGCTCCGCCTGTTGCCATAGAGTATATGATATCGCGGTCAATCTTCCCTCTATTCCCCGATCAATATAACCTCCCTCAATAGGCCAATCGCTTTGATTTTCTCGCTCGTCTTGAGCTCCACCTTCGTGGAATGGAAAGAAAGCATGCCAATTCCGGTATGGGTGCCGCGGCAAGAGCAAGGGTTTTTCCCTTTTTTGATTTGTCCTCGCTTTTCCTCTATCGATTTGTCCTCGCTCAGATTGGCGGGCAGATGCCCGGCCTTTCTCGTTTCTTTCCTTTTTTCCTCAAGTGCTCTGAGGAATCTCCCGGCCGGTTCTCTGATGGTAGCAACTCCCGCCCGGGTGTTAAATTTCACCCTTTCGTGGGGAACGGATGCAACTATTCCCAATTCGGCCCGAGCAAGCTACGCCGAGAATAGCATTGTACCGGGAAGGAAGATCGACCACCATGAAAGTTATCTTGGCCGTCTTCGCATGGGTTTTTCCCCAATAGTTACGTCAAACACAATCGTCCCCTTTACTCCTTACTTACTGGATGATTTGTGAAGCCCTCGAGCATGCCCGCGTACGGAAAAAGATGTGCCTCTGTCATTCTCATTCCTACCAACGTGTGGTAGTAGAGTATATCGCGGCACCTCCCGTAGATCTATCAACACTCGGCCTATGTTTGCCCGATTGATTCTCATTCCGAGGGTGAGAGGCCGAGTGGAATGAAAAAGGGTGGAGGCAAGTTCACTCCTTTTGAACCCAATTTCTTGCTCTTCTTCCTGAGCTATCAAGGGGACGGAGAAAACCTTTTCTAATGTCCTGGATTTGGAGGGAGAGCCGTTTGTTGGAGGGAGGTTCTTCTCCGATGAAGTTTATATTGTAGTCTCCGTCGTCATCCTCAAAATTGTCTCTTTCTACTCCTCTCGGGACCACGAGGGTTTCGTGCCCGCCGTTGGTTATTATTGGGGCCCGGTTGTTTCCTTGATCCATCTCGGGTTAGCTCCCCATCATTGATTCTCTCCGCCGAATTATTCTCTTTAGCTGGGAAATGTCTTCCGTTCCGTGCCCGTGATCATTATGATACTCGCAGTAACTTTGTCCTACTCCTCTCACTTGGTTTTCGAGCATGGGGGAGGAGGAGGAAAATCATGCCCTCATGATCACCGCTCGCGGCTCGGTGAGCTCGGTGTAGATCAAGCTTCCGCCACTTTTTCCGGAGTTTGTCCGACCCACGGCCTTTGTTCTTGCCCCGGTTGTTAACTTGGGCGGCCTCGGGGTGGTCTCCCGAACTTGGCTTATTCTTTCCTTGGTCAGCTCGGGGAACGGGCATATTGCTCTCCTCGGCAGAGGCAATGGCAGAAGCCCTTTCATACATCTCCTCCACTGTTTTTGGCGGGCTGGAGGCGAAATTCAATTTCAGGAAGGAGGAGGTGAGGCCTCCCTCAAAGCAAAGTCTAATATCCCCTCCTTCCAGATCCACTATCTCCTCGCTCACCTTTCTGAAGCGAGCAATGTAATCTTTTGTGGATTCAGTGGGGGCCTCGCTGACACGTACAAGATCTGTCTTTGGTCTACGGCACCCTGGCTCCAAAGAAAGGCATTAAGAAAAATGTTCCTGAAGTGGCCGAAAGAGTTGATGGAGCGGGGTTTGAGAGCCAGCATCCAGGATAGGGCCTTGCCCGTGAAAGTGGCAGCCAGAGCTTTGCACATTACGGATTCGTCCGCGGAGAATAATGCCATTTGGCCCTCAAATCTACCCATGTGGCTCCTCGCATTCTTGGAACCATCATATGTGTCCATCTGGGGGGGCTTCCCCTTCTGGATAGGTGCCCGCGCAATCTTTTCGCTGAAGGCATCCATTGTGCGACCACATTTCTGGGCTGCCTTCTGATGGGTTTCCCACATTTTCTGCATGAAATCAACGAACTCAGGGTTCTGGCTATCAATCCTCTGTTTTTTATTACGTGGAGCCACGGCCTTCCCCTTGGCCGGAGCCAGGGGTAGTGCTTGGGGCCTCGCACGTTGATTTGACTGCGCCTCTTCTCCAATCTCCTCGCTATCATCCACGTGCACCACACTGCGCTTGGCCAGCTGTCCGCGCTCAAGGGTTGGTTCCACCCGGTTTGCCCCCGCCGCTTGACTAGCAAGTGATTTAGCGGGAGCTCGTTGGGAGAACCTTTGGGACCCTTGTGGAAACTGTAGCCCTCCATTGGCCTCTATTTCGAACATTTCCAATTGTTGGTCGGCAATCACCATGGCCTCAGCGACCAGCTTGGATTTGGAGTCCAGAATTTCTTGTCTCCTTAGGATTTGCTCTGGGGAGAGAGGAGTGTTCATAGTGGTGTTTCTGGGGGGAGCTTGTGGAGTTTTGAGACTTTTGTTTAGGAGGGCTTGTGCTTTTTCAGCACGTATTTGGTCTGTCAGCTTGTGCAGGGCTTTCTGACCGGGGGAAAGGGTGTGAGCAGACTGGGAACGGGCCCCCATTCTGTTGAAGACAGAGTTAGTTTGCTTACCCTTATTGATAGCGAAGGGTGAGGCTTGGTTCACTACAAGAAAACTGCCAAATAGCGACGGAAATTAGCGACGGATCAAATTCTGTCGCTATTAGCGACGGAATAGCGACTGATTAACGACGGAAGCAAAATAAAACGAAAAAAACAGTTACCGACGGATTTAGCGACGGATTTTAGCGACAGACATGAATCTGTCACTAATCCGTCGCAATAGTGGCGCCAAAAAAGCCCGCCCATTTTAGCGACGGATTTAGCGACGGAATAACGACGAATTACAAAAATTTTTAACGACGGATTTTTTCTGTCGCTAAATAAATAAAAAATAAATAAATATTTTTTCTTTTTAAAATTAGCGACGGATTTAACAAAAATAAATTACCGACGGAATTATTCTGTCGCTAAATAATAAAAAATAAAAAAAATATTTTTCTTTTAAAATACCGACGGATTTAGCGACGGATTTTACAAAAATAAATTACCGACGGATTTAGCGACGGATTTAGCGACGAAAATTGGTTTTTTAAAAAAAATAACTTTTTTTCTAACTTTTTTATGTAACTTTTTGAAAAAAACTTCAAAACTAAAAAATGTCCAAGATATTTATTTCTATTTATAAAGAATAAAAAAAAATTATACATTTATAAATAAAAATTAAAGGATTTTACCCGTCCCTGATTTCTTTATTATACTTTCATTTGTTTAATTTTTTTCTAACTTTTTTTATATAACTTTTTGAAAAAAACTTCAATACTAAAAAATGTTTAAAATATTTATTTATATTCATAAAAAATAAAAAAAACTATACATTTATAAATAAAAATTAAAGAATTTTACCCGTCCCTGATTTCTTTATTATACTTTCATTTGTTTTTTTTTTTAAACTTTTTTTATATAACTTTTTGAAAAAAAACTTCAATACTAAAAAGGGTCCAAAATATTTATTTTTATTCATAAAAAATAAAAAAAACTTTACATTATTAAATAAAAATTAAAGAATTTTACATGTCCCTGATTTCTTTATTATACTTTCATTTGTTTATTTTTTTTCTAACTTTTTTTTATATAACTTTTTGAAAAAAAACTTCAATACTAAAAAATGTCCAAAATACTTATTTATATTCATAAAAAATAAAAAAAAACTATACATTTATAAATAAAAATTAAAGAATTTTACCCGTCCCTGATTTCTTTATTATACTTTCATTTGTTTATTTTTTTTCTAACTTTTTGTATATAACTTTTTGAAAAAAACTTCAATACTAAAAAATGTCCAAAATACTTATTTATATTCATAAAAAATAAAAAAAAACTATACATTTATAAATAAAAATTAAAGAATTTTACCCGTCCCTATACTCTATACCCTATACCCTAAATCCTAAACCCTATACCCTATACCCTATACTTTATACCCTATACCCTATATACTATACCCTATACCCTATAGGGTATACCCTATACCCTATACCATATACCCGATAGGGTATACCCGATACACTATTCCATATACCCTATATACTATACCCTATACCCTATATCCTATAGGGTATACCCTATACCCTATACCCGATAGGGTATACCCTATACACTATACCCTATAGGGTATAACCTATACCCTATATTCTATAGCCTATAGGGTATACCCTATATGGTATACCCTATATGGTATATGGTATACCCTATACCCTATGCCCTATACCCTATAGGGTATAGGGTATACCCTATACCCTATACCCTATAGGGTATACCTTATATGGTATAGGGTATACCCTATGCCCTATACCCTATACCCTATAGGGTATATGGTATACCCTATATCCTATACCCTATAGGGTATACCTTATAGGGTATATGGTATACCCTGTACCCTATGCCCTATACCCTATACCCTATATGGTATAGGGTATATCCTATACCCTATGCCCTATAGATTATACCATATACCCTATACCCTATAGATTATACCATATACCCTATAGGATATACAATATACCCTATACCCTATACCCTATAAGGTATAAGGTATACCCTATACCCTATAGGATATACCCTATACCCTATAGGGTATACCATATACCCTATGTCCTATACCCTATGCCCTATACCCTATAGGGTATAGGGTTTAGGGTTTATACCCTATAAGATATACCCTATATCCTATACCTTATACCCTATACCCTATACCCTATAGGGTATAGGGTATACCCTATACCCTATGCCCTATACCCTATATCCTATACCTTATAGGGTATACCCTATACTTTATTCCCTATACCCTATAGGGTATAGGGTATACCCTATACCCTATACCCTATGCCCTATATGGTATATCCTATGCCCTATACCCTATATCCTATACCCTATAGGATATACCCTTTACCCTATGCCCTATAGGGTATAGGGTATACCCTATACCCTATAGGGTATACCCTATAGGGTATACCCTATAGGGTATACCCTATACCCTATGCCCTATACCTTATACCCTATACCCTATACCCTATGAGTATTATTATTAATTAATAACATTATTATTATTAATTATATAATAATAATTATTAATATATTCAATTATTCAATTGAATAATTAACAATAGCATCATTATTAGTATTATTATTAAGTATTATTACTAATAATTTTTAAAGAAATAAAAGTATACTCCCTCCGTCTCACGTGAATGGACACTTATTTCCTTTTTGGGACGTCTCACTTGAATGGACACTGCCTAAAATGGAAAAGAATCTTTACTATTCCCTCCACTCATTCTCTCTCCTACATTATTTTAATACTCACAACACCATTATAATTTACTATTTCCTCCACTCATTCTCTCTCATATTTTACTATTACACCCACAACTTTCCATTATTATATTCATTTTCCTTAGTTATTGTGCCGAAATTTTTGATGCCCATTCACATGGGACGGAGGGAGTATAATATAAAAATATTTACTTTTTTGATATTATGTATTATTACTAGTTATTATTAAGTATTATTATTAATTATATAATAATAATTATTAATATATTCAATTATTTAATTGAATAATTAACAATAGCATCATTATTAGTATTATTATTAAATATTATTACTAATAATTTTTAAAGAAATAAAAGTATATAATATAAAAAACATTTACTTTTTGATATTATGTATTATTACTAATTATTATTAATATTATGATCCATGTGGTTATTTCAGACCCAATAAAACAATGCCATGTGGCATTATTTTAACCCTCCTCTAGGCCCAAATTTCACTAAACCCAATTCCTACCGTATAACTCTAATTCATCTCTCCCCCATTTTATTTCATCCCCTCTTCTTGAAACCCTTGATATTTTCCTTCTTCATTTCTCTCATCCCCACACTCCCCGCCGCCACCCTCCCACCGCCACCCCGCCACCCTCCCACCGTTCACCCGTCACCCCTTTTGCTTCCCAGAACCACTTTCCCTTCCTAGCACCCTGTCCCACTTCCTCTTTACCGTCGCCGCCCACATAGCTAACTTTGCCTTCGTTGCCGCCACCTTCAACTTCAGATAAGTCTACCTATCTCTCTTTCTCTCCCTCTTTTTCTATCTCTTTCTCCCTAATACTCTCGTTCGAATTTTTGATTTGTGATATGTTTATGTTTCTGTTTGTGTGTATTATGTTGTGTGTGAGTTTTCAAACTCAAATCGATGTAGAATTGGTTTTTATGTTCGTGTGTAGATCCACCAGATCTGTATAGATCCGTCGGTTGGTTTGAATCTGGGTGTGTTAATTTTTGTCTGTTGAATTTGGGTGTGTTTGTTTTTGTGTGTTAATTCTGGGTTTGTTTGTGTTTGTTAGTGTTTTGAGAGTGTAGATCTAAAAACATTTGTTGTTGGTTGGGGATTTAAAGTGTTGACTTATTTTTTCTTTGCCTGGGGATTTTTTTGGTTGTGTTTTTTCCATTTTTGGTTGATTATGTTCATCTTAGAGTGTTCCATTTCAATTTTTTTGTTCACTTTGTTTTCACTGAATTGTTGTTATTTGGTGGTGGTGACAGGGATGAAATTGGCATTATTCTTATGGTTCTTGGTTGGTGCCTATTGCGATTTCGGATAGTGGTCATGCTTCTGTTCAGGTATATTTTGGCCTAATGTTTGTGTTTTTTTAAAAAAACAAAGGATTTTCTGAATATTTAGTTTAGTTGAGTTTCTTGCTAGAGTTATGATGAATTTCACTAAATGGTAGCCCAAGTTTTGACTTTGATTAGTGTATTCCAATTAGAATTTGGAATCCCTAACACCAATTGGAATCCTTAATATCACTCTTAATTATGTGTGTTTTCCGAATATTTTATCAAATTCGATGAGTAGTTACTTGGGATTATGAAATTGGCAAAGAGGGGTTTATATAGATGCAACATGTGGCGTAAATGTGACTGTATCTATGGTTTCCGAAGAGCGTATGGATTTATTAGCGGTGAGGGGTATTTGAATCAAAATATAATATTCGTTCCCTTGCTATCTAATCTTAAGTAAATTCCCATTAGAAGCAAACTATTTTTCCCTTTTCTCATTTTGACAAACAAACTCATACTTCCGAAACCGAAGACCGTATTGAACTTCGATAGTTGTTACGAGTGTTCTTTTAATTGCATAATTTTTCAGTGCTTATATTCGGTATGCTTTCAAGTAAGGGAATTGATGATGATGCTTCGGATAAGGTTGAAGGCATGGAAATCGGCCTTACACTAGGCCTGAGAACCATGAAGGATCATTGAAGGTTTCCCTGTTGGAATCGGTCTGCCACGTCAACGATATTTCCATATCACTAGATGGAGGAGCATCTTGGTTTTATCAAGGGTATGATATTAGTTTAGCTTTTTAGTAATTGTCTGTTTATATATTTTCAATTTTTCTGAAAAAATAAATAAATTCTCATTTTGTGGTTGTGTCTATGTTACTTGTAGTTTGAATATACAGAAGATATTTCATGTGATAGGTATCCACATGTCTTCATTTTGAAGGTTGCGTGTGTTAGACTCCCTGTGAGCATGTGGCATTATGTTTATAATGTACTTTTTCACATCTGTGTATGCTAGAATATGAACTAGGTGCTTGTATGCTTTTGTACTATATCTCATACTTCTATTTCTAGGCTCGTGGATGCTTTTGAAGAGGAAATAGGATCTGCAGTAGAAAATACAATTGCAAAGAAACTTACGGAAGGAGTCACAAAGCTTGATTTGTTTTTGCAAGGCCTTCCAAAAGAAATTTCAGTGGATGATGCAAATTCTTTAAATGTTACTTTTGTTAATGACCCGGTGTTGAGTGATTCTTCTTTGGGGTTTGAGATAAATGGATTGTTTGTCAATGCTAAAAAGGAAGCGGTTTCTCACAAAGAATATGTTGCGGCCTTCGGCTTCTTGTACAAAGAATATTTTGAATGGGGAAGAGAATGGTGTTTAAAGTATGGATGAACTGTTAATTTTAGGTTTTGAATTAAATTTGTAACATTTGTTTGAATGGTAATAAAATTTTATGGGAAATGGTTAGAAATTAATTAAAGTTTAAAGTCGTTAATTCAAACTCATTATCACTTTATGGAATAAAAATTATTATTCCTTAATCCCCGTGTCGGGACTTAGAATCCTAAGTCGAAGGACGGAGTATATATATATATATATATATATATATATATATATATATATATATATATATATATATATATATATATATATATATATATATATATATATATATATATATTTATTTTTTTTTAATAAAAATATCAAATTAGCGACGGAAATATCCGTCGGTAATTTGATATATCAAAAATAAAAAATATTGAAAAAAGAAAATTTAAAAAAATTAAAAAAATGGTGAAAATTTGGAATAAATTTTAGCGACGGAAATTTCCGTCGTTAAATCCGTCGTTATTAATGTCGCCAATACATTAATTTTGTCGTTCCTCTTCAACATTTAGCGACGGATTTTTGAGTTTTAGCGACGGAATTATCCGTCGTTACTTTAACGACAGCCCAAAAATCTGTCGTTAATATTTAGCGACAAGGGTTTTAGCGACAGATTTTTTCCGTCGCTAATCCGTCGGTAAATGCCTTTAGCGACAGATTTTTGGCTTTTAGCGACGGATTTTTCCGTCGCTAAAACCTGTTTTTCTTGTAGTGGTTCTCATCCTCCAAGGTCAAATGACCAGCGTTTTCCAGTATCTTAGACATATTCTGTGAAAAGATGATGGAAAAAGAAGAGCCTTTCGGCACTCGTTTTGTTTAGGACACGAGAGGTGTCTTGAAAACAAAATACACGGGAAGTAAATAAAGAAAAGATTAAACTGTTTCTTATTCCCGGCAATGGAACCACTGATGACGCCAAGCTTTTCAGGGTCAGGAGCGGTTCGAGGATATCTGGCTAGGATATTTTTGGTGTATTGATGTACCTAAATCACAACACAAAGAAGCACCGTTAAGGTCAAAGTTGGATGTTACTCCAACTCAGGCCCTCGGGTGTGAGAGTAAGAATACTGAGATAATAAGGCTTTGAATACCTTGGAGTGTGTATGTAGGGTTTAGAGTAATATGGCTTACTCGATAGTATATGGAACATACCTTGGCCAAGGGGGTAAAGGCCTTCTATTTATAGGCAATGCAATGATGCTTGTTGAGGTAAGCAATGAGATCAGCCCTAGGGGGCACTTTGGTATTTGACCAGCTACACATGTCCGCAGCTAATTGGCCCTGTCAGGGAGGGAACATTGACTGCAGAGGGGGCATGACTGAAAGGGACATGAGCCGTGTAGCCGGCTTGGAGCATTAAATGGAATAGTAGGCGCCTGACTGAGCCGTATTGAATGCGTGATGGGGGAGCCGGCAAGTGGCCCGTCGTGAGCGCAAGCAACTTGCTCGGCAAGGCTTGACATTAACCGGAAGCAGGCATGTGCTCGCGGTCAACATTGTGGCCGCAGTCAAAGGTATATGACGCGAGCACGGTTGATGCGGTCACGCCTACGGCGGGCATGGGTCCCCGCGGACATTCAATCTGCGGGCACGGACCCAACAGTCACAGGTCGTGCGGGCACGAATATAGCGGTCAGGATCCTTCCGGTCTTTGATAGGATTACTGCGGGGAGGGACACGGTCTTGACCTCAAGGGCCTATCTTTCCGCGGTCTCCCCCGGGCCGGTCTAGGAACCGCCACGTCACCGGTCCTGGACTGCATCAGCGCGGGCCCTAGCCCAAGATCCGGCTCATCAAGGTGATTTCACCAAACAAAGGATTCCGACATCACTTATACACACGTAAAGAACAACTTGATCTGTGTTTCACTAGGGTGTAGTAGAACTTAAAAGGCGTCTGAAATCAATATACATTGATACCGGGCAGGACAGCTTTACAAAACGCCCCATAAGTGGATCTGTGCAAATGGTTTCTTCATCTCCCTAGCAAATAAACGTGAAGAAATAAAACCCGATAAACTAGGCAAAAGGAAAATGAAACAAATCCTAGAGAGCAAGATATGGTTGCACTTGCACTTATATATGACAAATACGTTCTGGGTATCATCTTGTTGTGAATTTGGTGGTACCCCGTTGCAATCAAGACAAGAAATCAACACACCCACAAGCACAATAATGGAAGAATCACACACACAAGAACACAAGAGTTGTTTACCCGGTTCATTCAACACATGAACTACGTCCGGGGGCAATTGCCAAGCCAATATGTTATTAGACTCCTTCTAATATGTTGCTACACAACTACTAAATCTGTTCTAGGTCCTATCTATGTTTATATAGTTGATACAAGGAAGCCCTAACTCAGTTTAATTTAAGAAGAGATCCTATCAAATTAGGAAACAAAATCAGTCCAGGATTTCTCCTCCCCGACGCCAGCGCGGTCGCGCACCCTAGCAGCGCGGCCGCCCTCATTGGCCGAAGTTCCATCCCCCAATTTCGTTCACCAGCGCGGTCGCTCTCCACCACAAGCGCGGTCGCTCTCCTTGACAGAAGCTCCTCCGACGTTATTTTCCTTGCAGTTTAGGATCCAAACCCAACAATCTCCCACCGGAGACTAAACTAACAAACATAGAAACACCCATCAACCCCCATCACAGAGTAAAGACCTTCGAACACATTTCCCCCATCCATATTGGCTTGACACTACCTCTCCTCTCCTCAAGTACTAAGGCGAGTTGAAACCAAGCGACGTTTCAACCTCTCCGTGTTAGAAACCAAGCGACGTTTCAACCTCTCCGTGTTAGATCGTTCTTGCCTCCCCAAATCAGCTTCTACCTTGATTTCTCCCCGCAAGTCTAACTTCGCCTTCTCCCTCCAGACCCACCTTCCTCGCAATGCTTCCCCTTGAAACTTGGACACACCTTGTTTCTTGCATCGTCCGTTTTTGGTCTGAATACGCTCTCTGTTAGGGCACTTGGACTTCCACACCACGTTGATCAACTTTGTGTCCCCCCCCCCAACATACCATTTCTTGATGTCTCCCCCTTTTACATCAACAGGCCGGTTCTTTAGCCTCTTGCTCCCACCGGAACGAACATCGACATTGTAGGTAGAGTACAACATCTTCCCCTTAACCCCACGAGCTAACACCTTAGCCCCTTTTGTGACTTTCCAAGACCCACCAATGAAAGAAACACCATACCCTTCACTGTCAAGTTGTCCCACAGAAATCACCCTTCTCCTCAAATCCGGAACATGCATCACGTTGTGTAGTTGTAAAACAGCCCCGTTAGGTGTCTTCATCATCACATCCCCCTTACCTTTGACCTTCAATGGCTGACCGTCACCAAGATAGACAACCCCAAAGTCTCCAGTTTTGTACCGCTTCATTGATTCTGCATCCCCACTAGCATGACAAGAAGCTCCCGAATCCAACACCCAATCTTCACCCGACTGCTCCTCCCCTAGGATTAATACATCTCCACCATCATCCACCACGTGTGCACCACCATCTTTTCCCGGACAGTCATAACTGATATGCCCCAATTCGCCACAATTGTAGCACTTGACCTTTTTCCCCTTTTTCGGTCTTTCCCTATTTCTCTCCACCCTAAGTGCAGCCCCATCTACGGAAGATTCTCCCCTTTTCTCTTTCCTTCGCAACTCCTCTTGAAGGATGAGATCTCTAACCTCCGTATACACCAATGCTGTTTTCGACGTACTAATCGTTGTGACAGTAACCTCCCAACTATCAGGCAATGATTTTAGAAGAAAAAAAGCTAGCACTTCATCGGAGAAAGTAATATCAACACTTTTCAATTGGTCCACCATACCTTTGAAATTTCCGATATGACTTGCCGCTGTCTGCCCCTCTGACATCTTCGCATTCGCAAACCTCTTTATCAAATGCACCTTATTGATATTCGACGGCTTCTCATACATGTCCGATAGCTTTTGTAGCAACTCCACCGTTGTCTTGGCCTCCATAGCGTTCCGTGCAACGTCGTCGGTTAGAGCACTCCTTACCGCTCCTAACGCCTTCCGATCCAACGTCTCCCAATCCCCTTGTGACATGCCTTCGGGCTTCTCCTTCAAGGGTCCATGAAGATCCTTACAATAAAGGTAGTCTTCAATCCTTGTCCTCCAAAACGTGAAATTCACACCGTTGAATTTCTCGATTGAGTTCTTCATCTGATTGCTTCACCAAAATCCCCAAGAACGCGATTCAAAAAATCAACTAATGAAACTTTGAATCCTCCGAACCAATGCTCTGATACCAGTTGTTGTGAATTTGGTGGTACCCCGTTGCAATCAAGACAAGAAATCAACACACCCACAAGCACAATAATGGAAGAATCACACACACAAGAACACAAGAGTTGTTTACCCGGTTCATTCAACACATGAACTACGTCCGGGGGCAATTGCCAAGCCAATATGTTATTAGACTCCTTCTAATATGTTGCTACACAACTACTAAATCTGTTCTAGGTCCTATCTATGTTTATATAGTTGATACAAGGAAGCCCTAACTCAGTTTAATTTAAGAAGAGATCCTATCAAATTAGGAAACAAAATCAGTCCAGGATTTCTCCTCCCCGACGCCAGCGCGGTCGCGCACCCTAGCAGCGCGGCCGCCCTCATTGGCCGAAGTTCCATCCCCCAATTTCGTTCACCAGCGCGGTCGCTCTCCACCACAAGCGCGGTCGCTCTCCTTGACAGAAGCTCCTCCGACGTTATTTTCCTTGCAGTTTAGGATCCAAACCCAACACATCTATCCCAAAGCAACTCAGTCAGAGGGATAAGGCCTTGTTTGGTGTTCTGATGGGTCGGTGTTCAGCCTCTCTTTCTGCCAATCCTACTCTACGCGGACTCTCAAATCTTTGGAATGTTCCGGAAACTGGAGTGTAAGCATTTCCAGGATTACTAGTAGGCCTAGAATGCTTGGAAAAAGACTTTTGTTGTTCCTTGGCAGAAGAGTTTTTTTTAAGCTTGGACTTCAACTTTGATGCTGGAGAAATCTTCTCAGATTTATTAAATTATTTATCATGCAACATCGACAAACAACGAAATACTTAAATCCTCAGAAGTTTGCCACACTAATGTACTTGAAGAAAGGCAAGTGTCTGTCTACACACTCATGTACTGAATTCAAGTAATATGTTCTTCAGAGTACACAGCATTTTTAACATGAAAAGATGATTGATTTATTAGACTCCCCTTGTTACTTGTCAACTTTCTGTTCCTAACTAACCTGTTAAAAGTTGTTTGTTTTGCAAAATGACAATACGACATTGGAGCACAATTACAACGACAGTCAATAGAAGGTCATCAACGGTCCTGTTTCTCCCATGCTCCATACTTGGAACTGAAGCTGCCACCACCATGCCTCTCTGCATATTCACGAAAAACGCTGTGGGCAATCTCGTCCCAAGCCTTTGCAATCGTTTCAAGTGACAAGGGTTGGTCCATCCTTCGTAAATCCAATTCACGAAAAACGCTGTGGGCAATCTCGTCCCAAGCCTTTGCAATCGTTTCAAGTGACAAGGGTTGGTCCATCCTTCGTAAATCCAATTTAAGTCTTGACATTGCTTCCCCTGTCAGATCTTCTTCATTCTTCATATTAGCACTGCAACATACAGTATTTAGCAACTCAACTCACTGACATGTTACATTTAACTGAAATAAAAATAAAGAGAAGCTTGAGCAGAAAATAGTCATATAGGATTTTGAAAGCCAAACTAATACAATATCAAACTTAAGTCATCTTCCCATGTGAAACTAATGACTAACTGAAACTCAACCCACTGAAATGCTGGTCAAATTTAACTGCAACAGACATGAGGATCAACACGAACTAACTTACCTGGCTAAGGCTGATGAATTGTCCAGCACCAACGGTGACTCTTGTGGATAAGTTCCTGGAATTTTCAATTTCAATGGCTGGATCGGCAACTGCATAACCAGAAAAAAACTGATTAAATGATAAAAAGACAAATATGGATAGAAAAACAGAAACCGTCATCATCACATACTTGGTTTTGTGACACATGCTTTGATGATACGGTAGAATGCTTAGTAGCCAAATCGATGAAAGTGCACTTGACGATTTTTGCTTGACTAGTTGGAGTGTCATTTCCGTCACAAATCTCAACTTCAGTGCTCATCAGTCTTTTGTTTATTTTCCTTATTTCTTCCATTAACTGATCGTTGCCCTGTACTCAAATAAAACTTTTTGAAATAGATTAAAAAAATCGGAGGCTTGATTTCTTCCCTCCTCCTCAATCCTAACTCTGTTCTCAAACCTTTATTGGTAACAGAATGAAGGCCGTGCAAGTATTGTTCATTTAAGGTGCTTGAAAGCCATCTTTTCCCTCTTCCCATAAAAATTTAAATATAAAACTTCAGTTGTTTAACGTTTAACATGCACTTCCTAAAACTATAAAGTGTTTAGAACTAGCAATTAATACGTGGCCCAAAAAAATAGCTTGTGGCCACATTGAAGTAAATGCAGCAACAAGTTACTTACCTTGATCATAGTCCTCTGAGGAAATGTGGTCACTGACTCAGTTTTAGGTATACTGGAAACAGAAGTCCCTCCGAAGGGTGAGGGGGGATATCTCTCTGGCGGATCCCACGCAGTGATCATGGCCTCAACAGATGCACCAAATGTTGCAGGTGACATAGATTTTACCTTTAAAAAAAAAAAAAAAACCCTACATATGAGACAAGTTTTATATAATAAGATATATTCATATGATTAACAGTGTGAGCTGAAACTTAAACTTACCACTCTGAGTAAATGCTGAAAGGGCTGCTCAATAACACTTGACTCCTGAGAGTTGTCTGATGATGCAAGCAAGGGAGAAGCTTGAGTGGTTATTGGTAAGGATGTCACAGCAGCCGGTCCCACACCACTTGCTTGTTGAGCTTCAGCGGAAGTTCCAGTTTTCTCTTGAAAGGATTGCAAGTTCTTCTGTTTGTTCGGCGGAGGAATTTCAGAAGATGGCAGCTGAAAGAGTTGGGGAGAAGAAACAGGGGATGGAGGTTCCAGTGTCACATGCTGCTGATTTTGGTTTTGTGAATGAGAAGACATCTCCTGCTGTTTAGCTTTGTAAAATCCGATGAGTTTTTTCTCAACATAGACAATTTTCTCTTTAAGATCTGGCTCAACTTTATCTTTGGCTATCTCTAATAGCGCTATGTGCTCATCTATAATAGGTACCGTGTGCTGGAAAATCAAGCGTAACATGGAAGTCACATTCAATGTATTGTGTCTTTTACAAATCTCCTTGCAGTAAAAAAGGCTGGATCCAAAAATGTCTCAAGTGCTGAGGTACCTGATTTCTTTCCACAGCATCATTCCTCGATATTTTAAGTGATGGCAAGAACAATTTCTTCAAAATTTGCAGCTACAAGGTGAAATCATCATTAAATAAATAGCATGATAGAAACTGTAATTTGCGAAAAATGCTTAGCAGAAACTGTTTGAAGAACGGTGTACTGGTATTATGCACCAACATCAATAGCGAGACACAAGGCAACTCGTAATTCACCGAGCCTTGGTATAACAGAAACATAGAAGAAAAAAATGAACACTAGAACTAAATCTAAAAATGAATGGTGATAATATCAGGAAGATGAAAATCTTAAAATCAGCAAGATGACAGCCTTAATATTGGCACCAAAGTTGAAATGGAAACATATTTCGATATGTACTTGTGGCTCGTAAGATGCTAGTATTAGTATATATCAGACTAAGTTACATCATAATTGTCATTGCATAACATATTTAAACCAATGTGTACTTTTTGGTCGAACAACAAAGATATTGACCATTAAAAGAGACCAGAAACTCAAGAACAAAAGTTGAGACCATATGCAGACCCTAAAGCCCAAACAACGGCTGGGAAAGTTACACGTTCCATAGCAGAACAAATTATTTTTGATATAAAAAATCCTGGATTTTTTCCAGACCGGATACACCAAGTGTCTCAAAGTACCCCCAATCCACAACAGCCTAGTCTCTTGCACTTTTCCATACCCCCTCCATTTCTAAACCAACTAATCATCCACTGCAAAAGAAGACAATTACCAAATTGAAGACTATAGTGGCCCCAACATTAAGACTCCATGTAAGTGAATCAGCTCTATCAACAAGCTTGACCTCACCCAAGAAAAAAGTAAAAAAATGGCAAGAAGGAAATGCACCAGCAAAGCTCAACAAGATTATGGTCGCATGAGCTAAATAACACCTTATGGTGAAGAAAGACTCAGATAGCTTGAAAACAAAGTTGCATTTGGAAACTAAACTTAAATTCAATCAACATGAGTCTGGTCCCATGAGCTAAATAGCACCTTGTGGAGTTTGAAACTATCGTTCAATTACGAAGCAACTAAATATAAAGAAGAGATTATAATTTGTCATAAGGAATCACTAAATAAGAAAACATTTCCATAAGTACCCTCAAATTCAACAAGGAAACTAAAACCATTTAAATTGCCTACATAATCCCTTATCTTTTCATTGTTTCTCACATCTTTTTTGACGAGCAACTCATTTTGGGACTAAGGCTATGTTGTTGTCGTTGTAAATTTTCTGCATGCTGATTGGGAGTGTACTAGTATGCAACATTTAGTTAAAGAAGGAAATAGCACAATGCTTGAAAAAAAGGTGTATTCCAAAGAAAAGGTGATATACCCATTGATAGATGTCCTCTCGCCATGTATCTACAGTCCTCTCTCCAACTTCAGATCTGGTGTCACCAGAAACAAAATTAGAGTGTAAGATTCAGCACATGTTATTTTACTTAGCATTCCATAAAAGAATACTCATGCGGTTTACACCATTATCACGCGTACATATAATTTCAGTAATTTTAGATTAGAAAGTATAAATCATGCATTTACTTCAGTTTAGCCACTCTATTTCCAAAGTTCATATAGAAATGGCCGCAAATAAGAACAATGAACTCATCCAAGGATTTATTGTCTAGAGAGATAAACGAGCACTAAAGCAGCACGCAGACAACGATAGTGGTGGACAAGTAGAGCAAATCATAACTTAGACGAAAGTGAGGCAAAAATTATCTACCATTCCCTTAATAAATTATAAATTTTTCAATCAACATATTTACATATAGAGCATAAAACAAACATAAGATGTTTCTGCACGTATCAAATTTTATAAAATGTACAAAAGCGAGTAAATTTGTGTTTACCTAGCAGTCTAGCACACTTGAGAGGAGTCTCAATAGTGCTAAACTATCATCCAAAAGAAGAGAAAAAAAAAGATAGAAAAAGCAGGGGTGCAGAGAAGTATACTGGCTGACACTACTGGAAAGGGTTGGTTGGATAGCAGTAACGGCGATAATATTTCTTCTGCCTCAAACCAGGGGTCTGACGTTGGAAGTGCTTGAGATTGCCTCCCATGAGTTGGTAATGAAGCCGACATAGTTTGTACAACTTGCTGCTGCATTGAAAAAGTAAAAAATAACTACAGGAAATCGAAAGAAAAAAAAAACATACACAACAAAGTATACAGCGAGGAACTCTATGAATTCCCACCGCCACCACTCCCCGAGGGGGCATGGAAACAGTTGATATTTAAGCAGTGCCAACATAAGCCCAACTTGTTGCTGTGAGACCACAACTTGTTCAATTGTTCTTGACAAATTTTGAAGTCCTAACTAGTTCACTGTCAGAGATTACTACAATAATAAATCATCATCTAACAATGAATTATTACCTTTTCTAAATTACTTGAAGAAGACTGAAACCAATTACTATATCATAACAAACAGTTATACCAACATAAAAAAGTAATCGGTCAACAAAATAAAATTATAACTCAAATCAATTAAACTCTATCAAAAAACGCATAACTGCGAACCATCACAATAGCTTAAAAGTCATGGCTAAGTTTGAAGTGCTAGTGATCACATGAGATGATAAAATTATAACTCAAACGATGGCAATAATTTACACCTAAACTAATTAATTAAGCTCACATATTAATAGATATCAATTTGTTGATCTGAATTTTCCCACCGAAATATTTGAAACACACACAGTCACGCACATACAACGATTTTAATTCTGGTTTCAACAGTAATTAATAATATCCTGTTGATGAGATTATTGTAATTTCCACTAAGAATTTGCTTCCTCCACACTTAAACCTTGTTCGTACGTACATATCCGGCAATGAAAAGTAATTAGTAGAACAGTACGATTCATCAACGTTTCCGGCACGGGTACCGGCACCAACAACAAAAACGTAATTATTTCCTCCAACTTTTTGATTCGAATACTAATTCAAATTCGCAATGCATTTCTTCAGAAAATTCTACAGTTCAAACTTCATTGAGGAATTATTTCTGAATTGCGTGTAAATAAGAAAATGATCCAAGTGAAATGAAACGGATTTCGACCGCCGGAGAGAAACCACGTGAAGTCGTTGTGTAAATGTGACTTATAAGAAATTTCAAAACAGTGATAAATTTAAAGCCGTAATTAATAATATCAAACTCACGCAAATAAATTATACTAATACATGTTAGATATTCAAAAATCCACACAAACTCACGCACATACAAGAATTTTTGCATTTGTTCATCCGACTTTCCTCAAATTGATTAAGATTAACTAAATTGACTAGCTAATATCTAACTCTACAAGTCAATTTCCAGAGAAAAATCAAAAACACTCACAGATAATAACTCTACACGTCAATTTCCACGAAAAAAATCAAAAACACACACAAAACACGCACATATAACAGCTCATTCCTCTGGTTTCAATGGTAATCAGATGAGGAAATTCCTTAGCGAAACAGAATTATAAACACTGATCGATCATGAATTGAAGATGATGATAATGTAGTAGAATTAATTACAAGGACTACCTTCTATATTGTCGACGACAACAGAGAGACCAAACGCTTTGCTTTGGAGGAGAGTAGAGAGGAGAGAGAGAGAGTAATCACGCCTATGTTTTGAGTTATTGGGGCTTAAGGAAGTATTTATAAGCGCGCCAATGTTCAAAAAACTTAGAAACAGTTCATGTTATTTCTGTGCGTATTCATTTGTTTGGTAAGTATTTCGGGCCAAACTGCTTCGTCTCGTCTATTACTTCAATTTCAACGGTTTCTATTCAAAAATAATTTTTAAAGTATATTTGAATATTTTTCTCTACACTAGCATCTCATCCTCGCTCATTATTAAGACTGACTTTTGTGCACTTGGACTGTACTGTCCCGCACGAGTTTTAATCACGGCTATGTTCTTGAATAATTGGGGCGTAAGGAAGTATTTATACCCATGCCAATTTTCGAAATGCTTGGTAACAGTTTTACGCTCTTTTTGTGCGTATTCATTTGTTTGGCAAATATTTGAGGTCAGGGCAGTCGGACGGCTGCGTACATCTCCATCTCGTCTATTTTTTTCAATTTTAATCTTGAATATTCCCATTTAAAAAGATACTTTTTTAAAAAGAACATTTGAATCATTTGATACTTTTTTAAAAGAATATTTGAATTATTTTGCTCTACATGCATATCTCATTCTCAGTTGTGCGCAATCGAATCGTACTCGTCTGAGTTGTAATATTGTATCGAATTCAAATTTATATGTTTCGTAAATCAATAATAATCAATAATGTATATTTTTCATTGTCATTTGTTTTATTTATTTATGTACTTCTTGTATAATTGTCAAATTGCACTACTGATAGACCATTTTTGCCTATTCCAAAATGAAATTGATATGTTAAAATTTTACATATCAATTTTCAAAATTAACCACAGCGAAAAGAGGAGAGAGGTGGGCCATTGTGAAATAAAATGCGCGGGAGATGAGAGATGGAGGGGCTGTGCCGGCGTGGGGATTAAGTAAAGGTATTATTTGCTATCCACCGCATAAGTTGAGGGTATATTAGTCCTTTGCTATCCCAAGGTTTTTACTTTTTAGTTAAATTCGAAAGGGGTAAATTAAAATGACAAAAACTCATGTGAGAACATGAATACCCGTCTCATTCATGAGACGGGTCGAATCCATGACCCATGACCCGTCCAAATAGCTAAACTGTATCGTCTCTTCTCCGTATCTGGCACACGTCTCCTTGTTCATCACCAAAGATCTCAATTTCCTTTCTTCCATTTTCCACAGATCGGCTCAAATTTTCCATTGCATCGTCTTCATACTCACCTACAACCCCCGACGTAATCATTCCCAAATTCGTATTTTAACCTAATCATACTTAATTTTCCAGATTTAATTCCATGGCGTGTGAATGTGTCTTGACTATTGACCGAAGAGGAGGAAGAATTTGGGAATGATTACAGACAAATTGAGGAAGACAAGGAAGGAGTAATATAGAGGGAACGAGGAACTGTTACCGGTGAAGGAAGAGCGGCGGAATTGAGGAAGAAGACGGGAGCGAAGACAAAGGATATACTACAAATATTCAGAGTACAATTCAAGAGTTGAAAAGCACAATGGACTGAAGAAGATGTACTACAAATATTCAGAGTACAATTCAAGAGTTCTTGTTGTTGATAATGATGTTAAAAATATTTTTTAAAAAAATTTTTAAATTTTGTTTTTTTTTTTTCGATTTGTGAAAAGTAATAGTTACTATAACATAATGTAATGATTGTATGCATATAAAGTAATACTCGTTTGTATACTTTAAAGTAATACATATATACAGAAAAGTAATAGTGTTTTTCCCTATTTTTTCTTTGTTTGGCAAAAGTAATACTTATTATAACTAAAATGTAACAAACGTGTTATTTATATGTAATAGTATTTGTACATAATTGTAACACATATGTATAGATCTCTATATGTTTTCATGTAAAAGTATTACATTATCTATAGAAATATGTTATAATTTCATCTATCAAAGTGTTACATTTACTTGTATAAACTATTACATTCATATACATAAGTTATTACATTTCAAATGTAATACATATAGTTTGTATTACATTTGAAAAAAAGGGTAAAAATGAGCTTTTGTTTTTTTAAAACAGGTATTACGTTTACTTATGACCAATGTTACTTTATATGTATACAGTCATTACATTAAGAGATGATAACTATTACTTTTTCTAAACCACTGAAAAGTCGAAAAAATAATATAAAAACAAAAAAAAAAAAAATTATTAATAATTTATTTTATTATTATATAATAATAAAATATTTATTTACGGTATATTAGTACTTCGACAGTAACCGTGAGATACACAGTTTCTTAAAATTTTAGTACTTCAACAGTAACCGTGAGCCTCCAAACCAAAGAGATTCACTCGCCCAAAGGTGGCCACGTATCAGGGTCATGCCCCATGGGTCATGGGTCGACCCGTCTCATGCATGAGACGGATCCCCTTGTTCTCACGAGAGACCACCTCAATTAAAATTACTTGTATTTTACTCATTTTTATTCGATAAATCAATACCTTATACTAGTTCAACTTTATAAAATGACAAAAAAGGATCTCAACTTATATGGGGATTTTTAAAAGGAAATCTTATGTTTCAATTTGCTCAATGCAGGACCCTAATTTTTTTTATTTTTTTTTGTTAATTAAGGATTTTAAATAATTTCTAATAGAAACTCAATTTAAGTACCTTATGACTTCCACGTGATGATTTTGATGGATGAATTGGTTAATTTGAAATTGATACGTATAAAAGACTTTGAACGGAATAAAAGTGATGGACCATGTCCAACGTATGAAGCCCAACACTTCAGGCATCACAAAGACATTGTTACTAAATAGGCCAACCCTATTGTTACGGCCCCAGCGGCCCAACGTTACGGATCAGTCGACTTAGCTCATTGTCCGACCATCCTTGATCCCGACCTAGCTCTGTCCGACATACGATCATCTACTTGTACAATCTCTGCCTGGCTAAGGCAAGAAGTCAGGTCGACCTCGAATATTCAAGCGACCTCGACCTACAGAAACGTGCATATATCTACGACCCAATCCGTAACCGTCTCCTACAATCACGGAGATCATTATGCCTACATTACCTCCCTGATTCAAGGGATTCCTTATTATCCTACGGAGCTCCTATATATACCAGACTACATCCAACGTAAAAAGGTAATGTCTTCTTGGCTATTTTGAGATTACGTCATTTCCATTTAGTTTATATTCATATATAACTCGACATCTCATCATCACGCCGGAGGGTCTTAGCCGGAGATCAACCCGACAAGCGTTTGTTCGTGGTTTAAGGTCCTGGTAGCTGGAGATCAACCTATTGCTGGACTAAGGCTGAGCTGGATCATTTCATGCGTCATCAGTTTGGTTCCATTGTCGGGAAACGATAATGCTAGACCTTAAAATCTCACGTAATCATAAACATGGTATCCGATGGACATACTGCTATTGCCTCCAGCGAGCCAATGCATGAAAATGCCAGGGGAAACCTTGATGCGGGTACTGGGAACCACACTGCCAATTTGCCTCCTCCTCTACAGGGACACCCCGCTAGGAGGGCCACTTGTTCCAACAGCGTGGCTGACGGGATGGGTTTGCAAGATGGAGGAGAGAGAAGAAGCCTATGCCCAACCAAGGAATAAGCCAGCAAACTAAGCGGATCCAAACAGGTCGAACAACTGCAGGCGACATTGCAGGTCCCTCAGCTTCTCACCTCAGTAGGAAGGAGATCTTGTTAGAAAGAGCTAAATTGCTGCAGAGCTTGCTCGAGGTACAAAATGAGTTGCTTGAGCTACCTGAGTCTCCTAAAAAGGACGACAAAAGATCACATAGAGTGGATCCTTCTCACCTCTCAAAGTCGTGCTAACGGGGGCCCTAGGCCATCAGGAAAAGAAAGAAGAATTGAAATGCCTCCCCCACCCACATCTCTATAGACAGGACTGGAGACCCGAGGGACATGCTCAACCAGCAAAGGGAGAAAAAGGTCGACTCACCTCAGAGAAGGCAACTCGAAGCTGAAAGGGCTCAGCGTAGGTCACCCCAAAGAGGAGAGAGATCGCTTCATCGGTGAGAAAGGAGAGAAAGGACTCCCCCAAGGAATGAGAGGCAGAGGACCCTCTCTAGGAAGGAGCACCACCGTGAGGAGAGATAAAATTCTAACTCTATTTTTCATCCAAGAGGCGACCTGGACGTTAAGGAGCTTCTCAATCTGAAAAGGAGGTTAGACGATATGGAGGCAGATCGTAAGGCAACTGATGGAAAGGTCGAACGAAATGATTGCACTCTTCAAACTTTGGCCAAGGACATGCTCGACAAAGGTCCACCTGCAGGGTTCAAGTTGCCTGTGTTGGAAAAATATTCAAGCACGACCAATGCCTTGAATCATATGCAACACTTTGAGGCCACTATGTGTTTGGTCTCCTCTGAGGATGATGTGCTATGCAAGACATTAACCAGAGCCTTTACAGGTGCAGCACTGACTTGGTTTCGTGGCCTAGCCACTGGCTGCATTACTTCATGGAATTTTATGAGTAGAAAGTTCTTAGAGAGATTCTCTACAGCGGTGGCCCGCAAGAAGACAGTGACGGACCTCAACAATATGACTCAGGGTAAGACGAAGAGTACCATGAGTTACTACACCAGGTTCAAGGAGTTGGTCGACCAAATAGAGGAAGACCTTACAGATAGGGAAGTCATCAACTGCTTCAGGAATGGGGTGTCCTCTCCCGATCTGGATTATGAGCTCCAGGTGAGGAGGGAAACCAAGAGGAAGGAATTGTTTGAAAGGGCCTATGATGTGGCCGTGGCTGAGGAACAAAAAGAAAGAAAGAAGGACAGAGGCTCCAAGCACTCTGAGGGTGGTGAGTCGACAAAAGGAGGGCAGACTAAAAATGACAACAACAAGGGGAAGGACCTAGGCCCTCCTACCCCAATGAACACTCAAAATAAGTTCAGAAGGGATAATGGTCGGTACTATGAGTACCACAAGGACACTGGGCACACCACGGAGGAGTGTATGAGCTGAAAAGAATTATCCAGAAGTGGGTGGACGAAGGAAGGTTGGATAGGTTTGTGAAGGGAGATCGTCCTGCAGGAGGAGATCGACCTACGAGAGATGTGCCTGAGCCAAGACAGCCAAGATTGACTTTGGGGGTAATTGCTGAGGAGACGAGCAACACAACGCTCAAACACAAGATTTTCCAACTGAGTAAGGCTCCATATGTACCCCCAGAAGCTGTGTTCAAAATGAGGTGATTAGTTTCTACCCGTACGAGCTAGCTGCTAACATGATTGCGAGAGAGCAGATATTGGTGATTCCGGGGCTCATTGATTGATGACTGTACGTCCAGTAGGATTTTGGTAGACATGGGGGTCTGCAAAGATAACCTCTACTGCAAAACCTTCCTAGACATGGGATTGACAGATGTTAGGTTGTCACCTTATTCAGGTCGACTAGAGGGCTTCACCAATCACAGGGTCGACGCAAAGGGCCAGAAGAGCTAGAGGTGGAGATCGGACAACATCCCTTGAGGATAACAACTAAGGTAACCTTTGTAGTCATTGTTGTTATAAGTGATTACCATCCAATACTGGGTATACCTGGACATGTCACGCTAGGAATGGTGCCCTCCATCCCTCATCAAAGGGTCAAGTTCCCCACCGTACTAGGAGTTGGTTGCGTTCTAAGCACAGCTAGAGAGTACCTGGATCATGTACTTGAAATTACCCGATCTTTTTCGCGCGCGGGCGGGGGGCGCGGAAAAGGCGGTTGTCTTTCGCGGAGGGGTTGGTGTCTGAGACCTCGCTTCATGGAAAGGAACAAAATGAGGAGTCGCCACGCGGTTTTTGTATTTTGAGCCCAAACGTTGAGAAACGGCTTTTGTGAAAAGGTGTCGTTTTTATTGGTAGCAAAAACTTAGGAAAAGGCTTTGAAAAAAAGGGATCATTTTTATTGGCAGCAAAAACGAGTAAAAAGCTTTTTTGTACCAGAGATTGTTAGGTTCGGAGGTCAGGTTACGTTTCGGGTAGAGTATTACGAGATCGCCCGAAACGCCTCGCATGACGAGTCTTTCTACCTTTCTCGAAATCGTGTGTGTGTGTGTGTGTCTTTTGAAATGGGGGGCTTGGATGACAAGCTTAATCTTGGTTTGAATGACAAACGTTGATTAGGTGATTTTTGAAAAGACGAGCGTTTGAATGACAAACGTCGGTTTGAGTTTGAAATGAGCGTTTGCGTGGCAAACGTCGATTTTGAGTTTGAAATGAGCGTTTGCGTGGCAAACGTCGATTTTGAGTTGAAATGAGCGTTTGCGTGGCAAACGTCGATTTTGAGCCGTGCGAGTCATTGTTAACGATTTTTACGGGAAAAATGCGTATTAAATGACATGCGATCAACGAATCGGGTTGCGACTCGGACTTTGAAAAGTAAATACTATCACAATCCAAACGGATCGGACTTGTAAATGACAGTATTTAAAGCGGTGTCAACGGAATCAAACGATCCGGATTCGTAAATGACGATCGACGAGGCCAAACGGCTCGGAATTGTAAATGACGATCAACGAGGCCAAACGGCTCGGAATTGTAAATGACGATCAACGAGGCCAAACGGCTCGGAATTGTAAATGACGATCAACGGATCGATCGATCCGGAATGGTAAATGACATAAAAGTAAACGGAACGGGGTCGGAACGCCGTTTTAACCCGTGATTACTTCTCTTACGGGAAGAGAAGAGGATCGAGGGGCTAAACGTATCGGACCCCGTTAGACTGAGGCGTCTACATTTTGATAACGACGTTCGAAACGGTTATAGCGACTGGCGCGTAAACCGAGACGGAACGGGAGATTTAGAGAGAGGGAGTTATACCTATGGCTAGGGTCGACTCCTTTGGCTCGGGAGGTGTGTACGGGACACGGAAAGTGATTCGAAAGGTTGTTTCGAGAAGTTGTAGGTGCGTATTTGATCGAAATCTCACGAGGTTTCTACGCAATCGAGACGAACGGGAGCTCGGGAGGGGTGAAAACCAGCTTTGGACCGCGGGGTGGTGAAATTTTGGTGTCAAATTCCTCTCCATTCGCTTGACAAACATTTCTATTTATAGGTGAAATTTGCGCAGGAGTCCTGGACGGACTTGGCTTGAATCCGTGGGATTGTGGTATTTTGGGAATTTGAAGGACTTGTCGGGCAATTTCGGAAAAATGTGCACGATGAGTCCCACGGACTTGGCTTGCAAACCAGGCATTTTGGTCTTTTCCTTTCAAATTGATTGAAGGGTGACTAGAGGGAGGTGGCATGGCCGCCACGTGCCCTCCGAGTCACCACCGAGGTGGAAGATTGTTCCCCTCGGTCCCGTTTTTGTCCGTTTTTTAAAATAACAATGTCCGAAACGCCCGAAAGAGGCCGAAAATGCGTTTTTCAGGAAAGCCATACTTTTACGTGAGATGTCACGTGCTAAGTACGGTTCGACGCGTCGGGATGCACGGGCGCTCCCGGACGTCTGCTGGGTACGGCAACGGGAGTTTAACGAGTTCCGGTTAACATGGAGCGGGCCGCTTAACGGATTTCGGTTAACTTCTTCGACGGATTTGGACGATCCGGATTTGGGTACTTGGCGCTAGCCCCTCGCCGACGTCTCCTCCGAGGAGGTGGGGTCGTTGAAAAAGATAAGGATCCAAATCGATGCCTTACTTTGAAAGAGACCCGGGCGGTCACCGGCCGGACCCCATGAAAAGGATTCCTACGTATCCCGAGCGGAATCAAGCCGATCGTAGTTCGAAAAGGGGCAAGGGCGCGCATGGGACCTTGACTCCGAGTGAGACTATTAGGAGGCGTCTAAACCTCGGATGAGACCATTCGCGAGGTGCCCGTACCCGAATGGAGACGTTAGGAGGCGTCTAAACCCGAGAGAAGACCATTCGCGAGGTATCTAACCCGAATGGAGACTATCGGGAGGCGCCCGAACCCGAGAGGAGACAATTCGCGAGGTATCGGAACCCGAATGGAGACTATCGGGAGGCGTCTCGAACCTAAGAGAGACCATTGCGAGGCACGTAACCTCGAATGGAGACTATCAGAGGCATCTCGAACCTAAGCTGAGACCATCACGAGGCATCGTAACCCGAATGGAGACTATCGGGAGGCGTCTAAACCCGAGAGGAGACCATTCGCGAGGTATCTAACCCGAATGGAGACTATTGGGAGGCGTCTCGAACTCCGAGACTTCGAAACCTTCGAGGGCGTGTGGCGCCTCAAACCGCAGTTGCGATGCCGACGAGGCTGTTCGTGCCTCAGGCCTCGGGGCTTATCATTGCCGCGCTTTATCCTCGGGCTGGGATGGGCGTTCGGCTTACGAGGATGGCCGAAGAGGGATTGTTGCAAGGCGTTCGTGCCTCTGGGTTCGGGCTTTATTGCCGTTGCCGCTAAGGTGGAACGATCGGGCTTACGATCGCGGCCGGGAGATGAATGTTCACTTCGGGCGAAAAGGTGTTCGGCCACGAGGACGGCCGAAGAGGGATTGTTGCAAGGCGTTCGTGCCTTGGGTTCGGCTTATTCGTGCCGCCGAGGTGGCCGCTTTGCAGCGTTCGTGCCTTGGGGTTCGGGCTTATTGTCGTTGCCGCCGAGGTGGACCGTCGCAAGGCGTTCGTGCCTTCGGGGTTCTGCCATTGTGCCGCCGCCGAGGCGACTTTGCTTGCAAGGCGTCGTGCCTTGGGTTCGGCCTTATTGCCGTCGGAGAGATGATCGCTTGTTTGCAAGGCGTTCGTGCCTTGGGTTCGGCTTATTGCCGTTGCCGGTGAGATGACCGTTGCAAGGCGTTCGTGCCTTGGGGTTCGGGCTTATTCATTGGCCGGTGAGATGAGATCGCTTGCAAGGCGTTCGTGCCTCGGGTTCGCTTATTGCTTGTTGCCGGAGAGATGATCGGCTTGCAAGGCGTTCATGCCTTGGGGTTTGGGCTTATTGCCGCCGGAGAGATGATCGTTCGTGCAAGGCGTTCGTGCCTTCGGGGTTGGGCTTTGCCGCTTCGGAGGAGCGGACGTCCGTGGACGGGGCCGCCTAGACCGAGGTTCGCCCGCTCCCACAAACTCCGGCGGGGAGGACTTACACGGGGTGGCTCGCGCCCGCGGCGGAATCGGCCGGATTTGGAGCTCCTTCTTCGCGCACTCTCGGGCGCGAGAGGGGGAGTCCTCGAGTTCGCGTACTCCGAGGAGGCCCCTTTGCCTATTCCCTACCGGGAGGAGTTCCTATGAAGTTCCTGCTGCGACAGATCCAAGAAGGGGCGGAGCAAGACGTCGAGTGTACGGATGACGAGCAGGACTCGTAGTAGTCCCCCTTTACACTTTCTTTCTTTACCGCTTTGTTTAGACAAAATGCATGTATTTGTCGTGAACAAATTTTGATTTGAACCGTTTTTGCAAAAAAGGCTCGCGCAACTCCAGATTTCGCATATTTATTCTCAGGATCACCTTCGTTCATTTTTTGGCAAATAAGCAAATAGGTTAATCAAAAATAAATAAAAAGGAGAAATGCATTAAAATTGAACTAGTCAAAAATTAAGCATGTAGCGCACTAATTTTTAATTATTTGCAGACTGCACGAGCAGGCTAAGGGATATTGACATTGGTTGAATGAAATCGTGGGTGCACGCAGATTTCATAAGAGTGAACAGGCATGGTTTGGAAATGTTTCCAACTTTAAGGCAAATACAAGCAGAGCCGACTCAAGTCAATCGCAGAGGAGTCCGGCCGACTAGAACCGAATTTCCGTATTCTTTAAATTGCAGCTTTCAGCTTTGCAATTTGTAAGAACCGCGCATTGTTTTTGCTCATTCATGGCTGCTGAATTCTTTTCCCTTTTCTTAAGGTTTTCTTCACCTTCCGACATGGCTCCTTTCCCAAGTTATCGTCTCGGATGCAAGAGCGATATTTGGACAACTTCTCACGTGGGTACCTAACCACACGAGGCGTAACAAGAGGTTTTTCGAAGGTCGTTACGAGATTAAATCTCAGCTGGCTTTCAAGGAGCTCATGCCGATTGGGATCTTTGAGAGCCGCATCTCTGCCTCCGGGACGTACGGAGGAATGTGTACAGCCTTTTCGTACAACGAAGTCACTCCTACGTTTGAAGATTTCCCGGCCATTCTGGGAGGACCCGAGACGGAACAGCCTAGTTCTTCCGTACGCCGGGTGGCATGGCCACCGTTGAGAAGCTAGTGTCTTTGTTTGGTATCTCACTGGAGAAGCATACGGGATACCGATACAGATACCGATTACGTTGACATTTCGGGACCGGCCGAAAGATTCACGTGAGCCGAGGGGAGCATCTTTTCGTGGGACGCGTTTGCTCAGGCGCGCTTGCTACTCTGTTCACATTCACGTCTCTGGGCGTGTGCCATCACAGCAGTAATCGGACCCGGTGAGGCAAAGTGCCGAGTGGGAGGAGACATCGTGCCATTGGTCTCTGGGCGAGACGTTCCTGGGCATAGCTCTGATGGCGACCTGGAGCCGATATATGCTGGGAGGGAGTCCCGCTATGCCGACCATGTGGCCGAGGGAGAGGCCGCAGATGATGCCCGAGGTGCCAATGTCCCGTGACGCTTGGGTCTTTCTCGCGACGTCCTCCGGTGATAGGGGCAATCAGCCGAGCCGAGCTGATGGCCGTACTTTGCACGCATCACTTGCGATGGTGGGTTCCCCATTGGAAGTTACAGACTCAGGACCGCTCAGAGGGTCCGTTGATCGTCAGAGTGCCGGGCCGTCTCGCACGTCTTTCTATATTCCATCATTGGTTCTCAAGGGCAAGACGGGCCGGAGCAGATGCCACCGACCGATCCGAGTTATGCCGCTACCTTTGAGGTGGGATCTCTCGCGGATGGAGGATCCTTCGACGCTATTGCCGATCACCCGGCGGTGGCAATACACGCCCTTTCCCGCTGTGGTTCTCTTTCACCGAGAGAGGGCACCGTTCGTCGACGCAAGATCCGAACCGGTACGAAGAGTGTATGGGAGACACGTATGGCTATCTTGTGGAGACGGAGCGAGCCGTCTTGGGTGCCGATCACCCGGACAGCCTCGACCTTGAGGAGGACAGGCGAGTGGCTAACCCCGGAATCGTACTGCGATGCCATGGCCGATTATGTGGCAAGTGCCGATCGGGAGGCCAATCAAAGCACTATGATGATGGCTCGAAGCGAGGCGGCTCGAGACAGAGCCGAGAAAGGATCGCTGATGTACCACAAAGCTCGACGGAGGCGTCGGGAAGAGTCCCCGAGCCAGTAGAAGGCCTACTGAATATTTCCCGCGAAGGTGAAGAACACTCACCGGGGAAAAGGGAAGGGGAAGAAGGATGAAGGACCTAGTACGGGAAACTAGGTTGACCTTGCCGTCCAGAGTATCCACCCATTGTCATTGCGTACACATTAATTGATTAATGTTTTATTGTAGTTTTGCTAGCGTGTAGCGAGTCAAGAGTTGACCGTGCTTGAACTCATCAAAGAATGTTTTAACCGTTATGAATTTGTAGGTTAAATGAAAAGAGTTTTTCAAACACAAGCAATTGATGCTTATTGTATTTTTTTTTGTTTTTTAGACCGAACCAAAGATGGCCGCCACGTTCCCCTTTTACAATTGGACTAAGGGGCTCAGGTCACCGTAGTTCGACACTTTAGGTGAATTTGAGAAAAACAAAGACAAAAGAAGTGCGACTCGTTTTTTACCCGGATCATTAGCGGGAATGTATCAAGTTGGGTATTACTCTTTTAGCACTTTAATTTACCGAGGGGGACGGTGTATGGGGAAGGAGAGTTGACTCGTGCTCTTCCTCAAACGAAGTATCTCAGTGAGCTTGCTTCCGTTCACGGGGTTAACGAAAGGGTTTCCGTCCAAGTCTCGCTAGCTTCATGGCTCCTCCGAGAAGATTCTTTGTACCACGAACGGTCCTATCCAGGTAGGCTCCCACTTTCCGAGGGGATTGGTCCGCGTAGGAGGCTTTTCCTTTAGCACCAAGTCGCCTTCTCTCGATGTCTCGGATCTTGACTTTCTTGTCGAATGCTCGTGCCATTCGCTCCGGTAGGCTCGAGTGTGTTCCATGGCTTTCAATCCGCGCTCGTCGAGTAGAGCAAGTTCGTCGTGACGGCTCTGTAGCCATTCGACTTCATTGATCCCGTTTTCCAAGAGGACTCTGAGGATGGAATTTCCAATTCCACGGGTAACATCGCTTCCATTCCGTAGGTAAGCGCGAACGGAGTCTCCCCGTGGCGGTTCCGATCGATGTTCGGTATCCCCAGGGCTAGATGTAGCTTTTCGCGCCTCCCGACCTCCGGTGGTCATCTTTCCGATTATCATGGCGAGAGTCTTGCTGGGCCGCCTCTACCGCACTATTGGTTTGTGGTCCGTAAGGAGAAGACCCGTGACGTGTGACTCGAATTCGGCCGCAGTTGGTCACAATCTCCTTCAAGTGAGTCCCATTGCTCTGAGATTGATCTCGTTGGGCACTCCGTATCGGCACATGATGTTCTCTCGGATGAACTCGACCACCTTCTTAGAATTCGCACTCGTACGATCCGGCTTCTACCCATTTGGTGAAGTAGTCGATCGCGACTAAAATGAACTCGTGACTATCAAGCTCCTCGGAGGAGTGATCTTGCCGATGACGCCGATTCCCCTTACGTGGCGAAAGGCCATGGCGTAGTCATGCAATAGAGTTCATGAGGAGGGATGTGATTGAGGTTGGAGAACCGCGACATTTGTCGCAGCCTTCCTGACGAACCGGATGCAGCCTCCTCGTTTCCATTGATATCCAATAGTATCCCATACTGAGAATGATCTCGTGCCAATGCTCGGGCGTTCATGTGCGGACCGCAGTTCCGTTGTGAACTTCGCTCATTAGCTCGCCGGCTTTTTCTTTGTTTACACACCGAAGGAGTGGCCTCGTGGCGCTTCTTGTACAACATACCCCCGTAATGACGAAATGGGATGCCAGCATTTTAATGCCATCATGTTTTTGGCTTTGATCCCTTCTTTGTATTTTCCATCTTCACTTGTGAAGGAAGCTTCTCCGTTTTGGAGGTACCGGTAAATTTGATTGTACCAGGTTCGTCGATCGTTTCTTTTTCTTTTTTTCGATCTCACAAAGAATAGGCGGGTGTTTCCGTCTCGCCTATTCTCGAGGGGTTTTACCGCTTTCCTTCGGGAATTTCGACAAGAGAGGCGAGGGCTGCTGTGGCTCGCGAAGCGGTTCCTCGTCTCTTGGCAAATAGTGAAAAGAGATGTCCTTGAACCGAGCAATGAGCTCCTCCATGTACGCGTGGTACTTCAGGCCTAATCTACCGTCTTCCATTTGTTGGATACTTGATTGATGATCACGCCGAGTCTCCATATACATCCAGCTCTAAGATGTTGCGCTCGAGGGCGGCTTCCAAACTCGCCGCACAAGCCAGATTCTCGCCGCATTGTTGGTCGCTTCAAAATTCAACTTGATGGCTATGGGAGTATGCTCGTCCCTGGGATCGACAAGGAGCATTCCAATACCATTCCCCTTCTTGTTGGCCGCCCCATCGAAGAAGAGCTGCCACGGTTTGCGCCGTCAAGTGAAAAGATTCCGTCATCCGGAAATTGCGGATCGTGACCCTTAGGTTCATTGCTTGGGAAGTCGGCTAGATGATCTCGCCATTACTCGCCTCTTTGTTGATTTTCCGACCATGTACTTGATGTCGAACTCACCAGAAGAATGACCACTGCTAGCCGCATCGACAGTGGACGGCTTGTCAAAGAGATATCTGGACGGGTCCACTTTGGAGACCAGGAGCACCGAATGTGACCGCATGTAGTGTTTCAGCTTCCCGACTACCCATACCAAGGCGGTACAAGTTTTCTCTTGATGCCGAGTAGCCGAGTTCACTTCCTTGAAGCTTTCGGCTTACGAAGTAGATTGCATGCTCAACCTTAGAATCTTTCTCGTTCTTGTGCGCCAAAGATTGCTCCGATTGACGTGTCTCGTTACTGTCGATACATGTGAGTAGTGGCTTGTCTTCATGTGGCGGGCACGTAATTGGGGGATTAACCAAGTAGGTCTTGATCTTCTCGAAAGCCGTTTGGCACTCTGAGTCCCATTTGATGTCGGCATTCTTTTTCATCACCAACATGGGCTCGCAGAGAGATGTCAACCGGTTGATGAAGCGACCGATGTATCAAGTCTTCCCATGAAGCTCTTTACTTCGTCAGTGGTTTGAGGCGCTTCATGTCGATGATGGCCTTGATTTTCCCGGGATCGGCTTCGATACCTCTTTCGTAACTGTATCCCAAGACCTTGCCGCGCTTGACGCCGAAGGTGCACTTTGCCGGGTTCAACCTCATGGAGTGTTTTCCGAGTCTCGTTGAAGAACTTCCTCGCATCCGTCATGTGCCGCATGTCCGATCCCTTGGAGTGGATGATCATGTCGTCGACATATACTTCGATTTCTTTGTGTATCATGTCATGGAAGAGGGTCGCTGCAGCTCGCCGGTAAGTAGCCCTGCCGTTCTTCGCACCGAACGGCATGACCGTGTAACGCATGTCCCCCACGGAGTGGTGAAGGCAAGCTTGGCCCGATCCTCCTGACATCTTGATCTGGTTGTATCCAAATAACCCGTCCACGAAGGACTTTACTTCAAATTTGCCGTGGTGTCGACTCAAAGATGTCGATGTTAGGCAAAGCCGGGAAATCATCTTTAGGGCCGGCCTTGCTGAGATCCCCGAAATCCACGCAAAGATCTAACCTTTCCGTTGGCCTGTGACCGTCACGATGTTGGAGAGCCAAGTCGGGTACTCAATCACTCGATGAAACCAACTCTGAGCATTTTCTCAATTTCTTCTTTTACTTGCAAGGACCACTCGCTTCGATCTTGCGCAGCCTTCGCTTCGATGTGCTTCGATTCGGATCCAGGGAATTCTCGTGCTCCACGATTGAGGGATCGAGTCCCGGCATGTCCCGATATGACCAGCGAACACGTCAACATACTCCCTGAGGAGGCTTATCGTGGCTTCTTTTTCGCATCGGCGAAGAAACCGCCCACTTATGTCTCTTTAGGCTCTCAGACCGACCCTGTGTTCACTTTCGTCATAACCTCTTCGGCAGCTTGGGCCCGATTGTCCTCTTGGTCAACTACACGCTCGAGAACTTCTTTAATGTATTGTTCGTTTAATGTGTCTCGCTTCTTTATCAATTGAATTATTAACGTCTTTTAAGTTGTTTGTTAACTTATCGCTGTTAAAGTGGCAATGAGAGGATACTCCGAAAGGTCGACTTTTCATTACACCAGAACGGGAATAAATGATCGGCTATAACATTATAGGCCTCCGGCTTAAGGCCGTTGGATGACTCAGAGGACTGGACTCGGACAAGGACTGACTCAAAAGGTTTGAGACCGGGTTTAGGGAGATGTAGGTGCGGGCCCAGCCTTGTCTTCCACTCGCCCGGCTTGCCCTCGTCCGGTGAAAGTTACCCAATTCTTCACCGGCATTGCTGGATGCTTGATGAGGGTGCGAGGATCGAGAGGCTTGGCTTCGCCGTCCCTATCATGGCGATCATGCCGTTGTCTGAGCCCCGCCGATCAAGTTGGGCAACTCCATGACTTCTTCAAACAGACTCGTAGAGCCGGTCCACCGAGAGCGTCTTCTATGAATTCCCGGTTCCTTCGCTTTGGACTTACTGTCTCGAATGTGGCCTCTGGCCGATCCGAACAACTTGTTTCCCATGGAGAGTACCTTGAGTTGCTCCTCCAAGTCTCGGGATTCCTTGAATGTGTACTCATGCCGGACTGTGGTGGCAGCTGTCCAGTAGAGCCGTGATGTCGAGGAACGCTCCCCTTATCTGGATTAGCTTTGAGTCCTCTCAAACGCTGAGGTCCCGTGCTAGGCCGTTCCATTCTTCCCGTAGTCTCGTGTTGACTATCCCCGCTTCTTTCTCATCTTCATCGGGCTCCACCGCTTGGTCCCCTCGCTTCGCTGCTTGCCCGCCGTCGGCCCCTCGCCTCGCTGCTCGGCCTTGCTTGGTCACCTCGCTTCGCCGTTGCTCCCTTGCTGTCCCCTCGCTTCGCCGTCTGCTCTCGTGAAGTAATGAGCGAGGTCAAAGCCGTAAGGCCGAGATTGGGTGTGCCGTCTGAGGTTCCCTTGCGGCCGCCGCCTGTGCGGCGAGCCTTTTGTCTTCCTTGATGTCACCCTGTTGGCACGTAGCCAAGCCCCCGGACCGTGGTGGTCCTTCGACTTCAATAACTTGTGTTGGCCTTGCAGCCTTTCTCGCGAGCCCCGGGCCCCGGGATGAAGTTCATGAGTTTCATCATCCTCATGGCGTGGAGGAATCTCGATCGTGAGACAAAGGGAAGGTCCACGTTGCATATTTGGATCTTGAGGTCTCCAGAGTGAATCCAAGCATGGCATGTCGTCATTATGCTTGATTTCCAATACCGGAATGTCGTTGGTGCCGGGTCCCCTGCGTGGTGACACCGTCGCCGCATCGTGGTTAGCTGCCGCCTTCGCATGAACTTGAGGCACCGGTGAAGGGCGGATGCCACGCCATTGATTTGATGCAGCCGTGGACGCCCAGATGGCCGTGGAAAGTGATTGGAATGTCCAACACTTGGAATTTCAATGGGATCACCCGCTTGCCGAACCGTATGTCGAGAGTAGCAACCCCGAGAACTCGTACGGAAGTAGAGTCGTAGGCCTCGACAAAGGTGGATCAAGGCTTAAGATCTCGCGGGCTTGATGTCAAGCAGTCCATCATCTTGGCGGCAAGACATTCATTCCGAACCTCCGTCTACCAACACGCGGAAGGCGACGCTCGTCCACTGGATCGTGATGTAGAGCGGCTCATTGTGATCAGCCCCAAATTTTGGAAGGTCCAAATCGCGAAGGTGATAATGTTGCCATAGTGGATGTTGCCAATCATCCGAATGACTTCATCCGGGGGTCATGGCCCACTGGGACCATGGTACGGGCCAGGCTTTCCTCTAGCTTGAGCTTGTGAGGATAAGAGGAGGTGAGCAGAGACCAAAGGGAAATGTTCGCCCGAGTCCGCTTGAGCCGAGTGAGGATCGGGTCCTCTTTCAAGGAATTTGCGTCTTCGGGCCGGCCGGATTGCACTCGCTCCGTCGGCTTTTTGGTGGCCTTAGGTGGTAATGCATGGATTTGACCCGATCGGGTTAGAACGCCGACATCGTGTTTGGTCCCTTCGAACAGCCGCTCCGAGTTGAGCCATAGTTAGAGGAGGATTCCTCGTAGCATAGGGCCATACGTCTTCCTCAACTCATTGATTGTGGATGAATTCCTGAGCTTCGGCAAACTTGACGGATTCTCGTCCCCGTGATACCGGCTTAGGTGCCTCTCGCGGGAGGTAACCTGCGCTTTGACGCAGCTTGTTCGAATGTCGTGCACAACAAAGTTGGCCGCTCGAACCGAATCAGAGCGTTGACCCTCCGGGAGGTTGGAGAGTTCTCGACTTAAGCGAACGGTCTCCTTGATCTCTTCACGGTATATCGCGTTCCTTTCCTTCTTGCCGAGCATACTCAGGCATTCTCGAGTTGGGTCCGGCGATACTCGTGGTTTGCTAGTTTTCCTCCGCCCGCCCAGATCAACCTTCTTGCAATGAGCTCGCGTCGAGAGTTAGCGCCGCGTTTCTTCCCATGTGAGAATAGCCGTGCTTCTTTGAACTGCGTGCGGCGGCCTAGGTAAACCTCCATCGGGGAGAGTTTTCTCCTCTCGCTTTATCTCGAGTGGCGGGTATGTCTGGAAGGTGAGTACACGGCTTCCCGAACATCGGCCCATGTGACCGGTTGCCGTCCCAGCTTGATCGTTTCGTAAACGAATGCCGTAGACCGTGGAATTTCCCGAGTAGTTGCTCGAGACGAATTTCCATCCTCCTCCTCGTTTTTAAATAGACCTTCCTCCCCGAGTTGGCCTTTCAATTTGAGTGCGGCAATGATCCGTTCCCATCCTCCCAGACCCTCGGGAGTCCGGTTTTGTTGACTTCATGCCCGACTTGGAAGAGAATGGTTTCATCGTTTTCATCGTCGCTTTCATTGCAGAACTTGCTTTCCTGAAGGTAAGCGCCGGGATTCGCTCGCCGTGTCGTTCCATCTCCTAGGTCATTTGGGACCGTTGACCACCCTCGCCCGGCAGAGGGGTTGGATGAGAACAGACGGTAGTCGTGAAGTTGCCATGAGCAAAACTCTTGAGGTCGAATTGGTCTAGAGTGGCCTCTAGCTTTCAGTCCGAAGCCGCCCGTGACACTTTAAGTGGCTTGGTCCCCGTAGGTCTTTCGAGCTTGGTCTTCGTCCCAAAGACGACTTTCTTGAGCGGCTAGCTCCATGAGAGCTTTCCTCGCGAGACCTAGGCAGCCTCCGTAGGCGCGCATCGTCCGGCTAGTGTCCGTAACCGTGATTACATTCAAATCGCCGAATGGCGGAACACTTGGATTACATTGACGAAGGAAGCCTGATCGGGACATTCCATGCGGCCTTCCTTGATCTCGATCACCAAGAAGTTCGCCCATATCTCGTTGATTGACCCCACGGGGTATTGAATTCCGCAATGTTGACGGTCTCGTGATCTCGCTCGATCGCCAAGTCTATCAAAGCTAGCAATGACCGCGTGATGTCCGAATCCGGGCCGTGACGGCCGGGAGTAGAATCGAACCGGAGCATGTTGATGCCGAGGTGGTCATTTCCGCGTCGAAAGCCGACTCGCCTTGCGGAAAGACTTTCGCAGATGTTTTCTGGCGGCCGCCTAAGCGTTCCCGAGGTTGATCTCGACTTTGTAGCAGGCGAGGAGCTTGGTCTCCTTCGCCGTTGCCCTTCGCCTGCGGCGTTTGAGGGTATAAGCTTGACCGACGGCACGGGCCGGTTGCCACCGGGCCGGTACTGGAAGTAAAGATGAGCTCGAGCTCGCTGCCAATGCCTCGTTTACCATGAGCAGCAAATATCAAGGGTGACCTTGGTGTTACAGTAATCGATGACAAGGACCGGATCCTTCGCTTCATCAGATATCTCGAATAGATGATATTGACGAAGTCGCCGTCCTTTACTTGATCGTAGGGATTCCTCATTGCGTGAATCACGTGCTTCCAATTATCTGATAGCCGCCTGCATCGACATTGAGCTTGACAATTTCCATGGTATTGGAACCTTGGTCGTAGGTGACCCGATCGGAAGGAGTTCCGTCCTCAAAACCGAGCATGTGAATGCAGAGGTCGCTTGCGGGTCCGCGCGTCTTCGACTCCGAGAGTCCAGATTCATCGTCATCCGATCGCTCAATCCAGTGTAGGGACGTATTGCGTCCGGCTGCGTTGTTGGAGCGGCTAGGAAAACCTCGTGCTCTTCATTGGAGAAAAGGGGTGCGGGTAGTTCCTCGTGGAGGACATCCCATACGACTTCCATGCATTCATCACGAGAATGACGGTGCTTGTTGACCTTTATCACAAAGATCTCTCACTGCGGGGCCGAGTTTGTTTGGAGAATGCCGACGAATCTCCGATTGAGACTCGGGGTTTATGTGCCCGCATCATGGCGATGTTCGCCGTTTCCTTCCAATCTCGCTCCAAATGTTGGAAACGACAATGAACTTGATGTATCGGACCGTCTGTGGTCCGCCCGCTCGAGTACGTTTACATAGTTAGCATCTCCGACTCGAGGGATTCTGATGAGATTTGCCCCGTAGTCCTCGTTGATTCGAGGGAGGTAACCCCGTGCTCGAGTGCGGACACGCTGCCATCTGTCTCGCTTCGTTTCCTATGAGGAAACTATCCTCGGATGACTTCAAGATCTCCCCGCCGGTTAATGAATTTAACACACCGATGGAGAGTGGAAGCTATGGCTTTCATGTGGTGTAGCCAAGTGGCGTCCCAAAAGAGCCGTGAACTCGGATGGAATGTCCATCACGTGGAATTTTGCCGGCACCATTCGGGGTTTCGAACCGTAGTTCCAGAGTCACCGTCCCTGTGATGGGACGAGACGAGTTGTCGTAGGCCTCGATAGTCCGAGCCGACGGAATCGATGGCTTTCATGGATGCGGAGAGCTCGCATCATGCCGAGAGGGAGGACATTAACGGCTGACCCGTTATCTACCAATACTCCGGATTGATATGGTGTTGAGTTTGAGAGTGATGCATGTAGCTTCGTTGTGCCCCGAGGCGTCTCGGTAAGTCTTCGTCACGTAACGTGATCATGCCGCCATACAGCGGGAGTCGTAGATCTCGTCTCTATCCGTAGAAGGAGAGTCATCCACCCATCCGTTTCTGTCTTCCTCTTGCGAGGTAAAGCCTTTGGTGGAACCTCGTGGAGTGTGTTGAGGCCGCCCGCGGCGGTTGCCGCCCTTGGTTAGCACATTGATCGAGTGCGATCGCCAAGCCGACCTTGATCTTCCTTTACCGGTCCGAGCCTCTAAGCCGGACAAATTGAATCTCGCCGATCCCGCGGAGGGTTAGGCTTCGACCGGCAAGAAGATTACCAAGATCCGAGGTATTCCGTGTCCCAGGCCTCGAATTCTGGTTTCGGGACTTTTCGGCTTTCCCACCCCCGTTTGCTCTAAAGCCGCATGGCCTCGGAGGCAAAGAGGACTGGCCGGAGTACAAGACGTAGTAGTCGAACCTCCCGAGGGTTCTCCAAGTGTACCTACACCGGTATCTCCAGCCTTCGTATCTTTCTCTCGCCTTGCCGTTGAGAGGATTTCTTCTTCGTTTTCTCGAGGATTGCTCCTGGACAGTTTCTCGAGACTCGTACTGGGCAAAGTGAGCAGCTGCAAACATCGTAGCCGATGTGGACATTAGAGGAGGATCCAAACAAAGAGGCGGAGAAACCGGTTCTCGTGGCACTCTTCGGGCACCCACTCAATGGAATTCACGCCGTTATTATTCTGGAAAGGGATTCCCGATCGTATTGGGCCCACGGGGCGCTCTAACTTGCCTTCTTCTATCAAGTTCGATTTCGTATCGTAACCCCAAACAATTGTCGCTGGTATGGCCGTGATACCGATGGAAGGCGCAAAGATTTGCTCTTGTCCGCATTGGCTACGGGAACTTTGGGTTTGTAATTGGCAACGGGCTTAAGGAGACCCTCCTTGATTAACCCTTCCAAAGATCTTGCTCAGTGGCATGTCCAACTTGTCGAAGTGTACGACAGTGCCGCTTCGAGTAGAACCGTTGCTTTGCGGACCGGGTTTCGTTACCCGACCGTTGTCCCCGATGGACGTAGCCGACGGACGTATCTTTCCCTTGCCGGGGCCGGCGCGGATTGAATGCAACTGCTGAGCGGTATCTCGTATGGCCGTGCAAGAGCTAACTTTTCCTTGAGATCCTTCTCGAACCGTGAGCCAGCATTGACCATGGCCCGAGATCCTGGGAAGAAATTGTGACCGATGAGAGTTCTCGATGGACGGTCTTAAGCGTGACTTCAAGATCCGCATCCGTTCGTCTTTCGAGAGCGGCTCCATGATCTCTGAGAGTTTCCAGCTCCATCTCTTGTAGAATTCCCCAACACTTTCATCCGCTTTCTCGCTCAGCTGGTGATTAAGTCCTCGCGACTTGTTTCCCACTCTAAGTTGGATCCGTACTGCCTGTGAAGATGTTACCGATATGTTCCCTGTGTGCGGCGATCCGCAGTGCTCGACCTCGTAAACCATCGTAACGCCGAACTTTTGAGCGTATGCCGGAAGTGGTCGGCCATTTGCCGGAGGGTTGCTCCTTTTGCTCTCATGCCGAGAACGTAGGTGTCGACGTGCGTTTGAGGACATTCGGTTCCATCGAATCGGTCCATCTCCGCATTCTCGAACTTGGCAGAGAGGCGTGACCATTCCCTGATCTCGTGGATTTGAGCGTTTCGCTTTGAGCCGCTCATGGTGGCTTTCTGTGTCTTTCATCCGCTCGACCATCCAGCTAAGGTCGGGTCCAAGTGGACTCGTGAGGCTCGGCGCACGGTGCTACCACGTGAGCGGTAGTGATTGGAGGTGGAAGGCTTGGTATATGAGAATATACGGAGCCTTTTCGAATCAGACGGGGTTTGTCCCCGGTGTTTAGGATTCGTGTATAGGCACCCGGACGAACCCGGAGGGTATTGAGGGATATTGGCATCTCGAGATGGTCCAAGCTGCGCCGGTGATATTGAGTGACGGGCGTAGCACCGGGCCGACCAAAATTGACAGTGGTTGCCCCGAGAGGTGGCAACATGGAGCCTAGGTCTGGCCGTTTCCTTGGTTGGAAGGCATCCCGTAAGTTGGCGGTGGAGGAACCCGATTGAAGGTTTGGTGAACCGGTTTCGGGAATCGTCATCCTCGACTGTGACAAAAGTACCGTCTGACCGGGGATAGCCGCTATACCACGCTCATTCGTAAGCCGTACTACGAAATTCTCGCCGATCTTCTTCGCCTCAGGAACCTCACAAGCCCGGATGGCTTCTTCCAATGTCATATCTCGTTAGCGGTGGCGGGGTCCTTCCCCGTCACGATTTCTGAGCTAGACATGTCGGAAATTCTCGTCGAGGGAACCGAGGGAACCGAAGAACCGTCTCGACGCCGCCGTTACCGTGATCCCGGCAAGGCGCCGACCCGGAAATCATAACCACTTTCTGCTCGCCGCAGTGGAACGAAAGGAAGGGTTTAGGCTTCGGAAAAGGGTATTTGGCTCAAGGTTTTCGGGCTTGTGCAATGTGCGCTACCGATTAATGTTTACTTAAAGCACGTTTCTCGTAGTCCTAATTGGTTGGAAAAGAGCGTGTCTTCTTTTTCGCAACTAATCCTAGAGCTCTAATCGCGATCTCGTCACTACGCTTATAAGCCCCTCGTTTCCATTGTAGATCATCTTTCTCAGACGGACTATCCCGAGCGAGGTCCGATAAGGCAAGCGAGTTCCACCGACAAAGGAAAAAGTGAACTTAAGGCTAGCCGATCACGCAAACTTTCAACGTGTGTGACGTACGGGCCACTGGCCGAAGTCAACGTCCTTATGTTAAGGCGGGGATCGTGCCAAAATTTGGGCATGACCTCTCCCGACTCGCTTGTGCGAGAGACCTTAGCTTTTTAGCGTTGGCCAAGTTGTGGGCCGGTACGATTCATACGGCGAGGTTTGGTGACACGGCGTCACATTCAACCTTCGGGTATATTTTTCGGGCAGAGCTCCGCGTCAAAGTCAAGGCCGAAAAGCTCAAGACTTCGGGTCGGGAACGACCTTCGTCTCAAACTCTCGAGCTTGACTCTAGCGAGCCCGACGTGAAAAACATACACTTAGGCTTTATGACACGAGCTAAGCCAAAACCAACCTAGGTCTTGGACAAAGTGTGACACAAAGAGTGCATGGCTTACACGGGCTAGGATGGGATGTTTGGGACGACCCCGTGCGCCCGAAAGGCATCTCGGCAGCCAATCGGAGTGCAACCGATAAGGCCATCCCGGGTTAGGGGTCAGAAGTGTGCGTGTACCGAGGCAAAGCAAGTGCACGTGAAGTGCGGTGTTCCGAGGCAAGAAGTGCGCGTAGTGTGCGGTCACTAAAATTCTTTTTCCGAGTAAAACAGAGATTTTTCGTAATGTGTCTTAAAGAATTTATGATGCACAGCTCAAAAGACAAAGATGAAAATCAAACATGAATGGGAATGCACAAACATGGTAAGATTTTGAAAAGTTGACAATGTAATGCCTTTGAAACAAAAACCGTTCGAGGTTTAAAGGAACTCACACACACGAAAACGAGGAAGGGTAAACGAAAGTTTGACCCACTAAGGCTTTTTAGAAAACATCGGCAGCTTTGAAAAAGTATCTTTTCCCCACGTGAGTCGCCAACTGAAATTACCCGATCTTTTTCGCGCGCGGGCGGGGGGCGCGGAAAAGGCGGTTGTCTTTCGCGGTTGGTGTCTGAGACCTCGCTTCATGGGAAGGAACGAAACGAGGAGTCGCCACGCGGTTTTTGTATTTTGAGCCCAAACGTTGAGAAACGGCTTTTGTGAAAAGGTGTCGTTTTTATTGGTAGCAAAAACTTAGGAAAAGGCTTTGAAAAAAAGGGATCATTTTTATTGGCAAAGAAAACGAGTAAAAGCTTTTGCACCGTAGATTGTTAGGTTCGGAGGTCGGGTTACGTTTCGGGTAGAGTATTACGAGATCGCCCGAAACGCCTCGCATGACGAGTCTTTCTACCTTTCTCGAAATCGTGTGTGTGTGTGTGTGTGTGTCTTTTGAAATGGGGGGCTTGGATGACAAGCTTAATCTTGGTTTGAATGACAAACGTTGATTAGGTGATTTTTGAAAAGACGAGCGTTTGAATGACAAACTTCGGTTTGAGTTTGAAATGAGCGTTTGCGTGGCAAACGTCGATTTTGAGTTTGAAATGAGCGTTTGCGTGGCAAACGTCGATTTTGAGTTGAAATGAGCGTTTGCGTGGCAAACGTCGATTTTGAGCCGTGCGAGTCATTGTTAACGATTTTTACGGGAAAAATGCTTATTAAATGATTTTAAGTGTCAAATGGCGGCTTGGAGTTTGAAGATGAGCGTTCGGAGGCCGAACGTCATTTTGCGCGTTTTGAAAGAGAGTTCGACGGACGAACTCCGGTTTTTGAACCGGGCATTACATTGTTAACGATTTTTACGGGAAAAATGCGTATTAAATGACATGCGATCAACGAATCGGGTTGCGACTCGGACTTTGAAAAGTAAATACTATCACAATCCAAACGGATCGGACTTGTAAATGACAGTATTTAAAGCGGTGTCAATGGAATCAAACGATCCGGATTCGTAAATGACGATCGACGAGGCCAAACGGCTCGGAATTGTAAATGACGATCAACGAGGCCAAACGGCTCGGAATTGTAAATGACGATCAACGAGGCCAAACGGCTCGGAATTGTAAATGACGATCAACGGATCGATCGATCCGAATGGTAAATGACATAAAAGTAAACTTAACTGGGGTCTAACGCCGTTTTAACCCGTGATTACTTCTCTTACGGGAAGAGAAGAGGATCGAGGGGCTAAAACGTATCGGACCCCGTTAGACGGAGGCGTCTACATTTTGATAACGACGTTCGAAACGATTATAGCGACTGGCGCGTAAACCGAGACGGAACGGGAGATTTAGAGAGAGGGAGTTATACCTATGGCTAGGGTCGACTCCTTTGGCTCGGGAGGTGTGTACGGGACACGGAAAGTGATTCGAAAGGTTGTTTCGAAGTTGTAGGGTGCGTATTTGATCGAAATACGAAGGTTTCACGCGAATCGAGACGTAACGGGAGCTCGGGAGGGGTGAAAACCAGCTTGGACCGTGGGGGTGGTGAAATTTTGGTGTCAAATTCCTCTCCATTTGGCTTTGGCTTGACCATTTCTATTTATAGGTGAAATTTGCGTAGGAGTCCTGACGGACTTGGCCTTGAATCCGTGGGGTTTTGTGGTATTTTGGGAATTTGAAGGACTTGGCCGGCAATTTCGTAAAATGTGCACAAAGTGAGTCCCACGACTTGGCTTGCAAACCAAGGGCATTTTGGTCTTTTCCCTTTCAAATTGATTGAAGGGTGACTAGAGGGAGGTGGCATGGCCGCCACGTGCCCTCCGAGTCACCACCGAGGTGGAAGATTGTTCCCCTGGTCCCGGTTTTGTCCGTTTTTAAAATAACAAACCGGAAATGTCCGAAACGCCCCGAAAAGTGCCGAAAATGCGTTTTGTGTGAAAGCCATACTTTTACGTGAGATGTCACGTGCTAAGTACGGTTCGACGTCGGGATGCACGGGGCAGTCCCGGGACGTCTCGTTGGCATGGCAACGGGGAGTTTAACGAGTTCCGGTTAACCTGGAGCGGGCCAGTTAACGGATTTCGGTTAACTTTCTGACGGATTTGGACGATCCGGATTTGGGTACTTACAGTACTTCATTCCAAAAAGAAGAGGGAGTTAGAGATAGACACTCCAGAGGCCAGTTGGAAGTTCTCAAAGGCTCCACATCTAAGGGACTGTTCAAATCGTCTGCGGGCACATCAGGGGCCAGGTTCATCTCGTTAGGGTCCATTAAATCAACTTTTTCCCAGTCGGTTGTCACACCAGGATATACAATGGCTCTCCTCACCAGTTCAACGGCTCTATCTGCGGGCTCGCGATCATGATAAAACCTGTTCAAAACCCCTATAACAAAATTTCTTAAACGACGTGTATCACCCAATACCACCATATCACCGTTCACAATCAGCTTTTTCTTGGCCTTCCACAGCAGGGGTGGGACCCAATTTCTCCAGTCATAGTTGATCGAGAAATAGCAGAAGGCCTCTAAGGATAGCCTAATCCAAGAGTGGGTCACTTTCCTATAAATACCCCCCGATTTCTTGCAAACAACGAAGGTATCAGGATTCATGCCATTACCCAACTCCAGAGGAAGTTTCATCCTATAAGTCATCCTAAGGAGCAGAAATAAATACGAAGAGGGAAATAAAAACAAATATTACTTACGAAGAGGTCTGAAGGAAGAAAATGCTTAAGGAGCTTGAAGGCAAAAAAATTCTCTCTCTAAAGCGATTCGAAGGTCTGAAGGTGATAAAAGGGTTTAAAGGAGGAAGGGTTTGGTATTTATAGGCCTACCTATACGGGTCAACCCATATTAAATAGCTTACAAACCGTTCCCCTCGAATCACGAATCGACACCATCATTTTAATTTTCGAATTATTGGCGTTGGGCATTTATGGCGCCTCTTGACATTCTGACACGTACCCTCCGTACCTGATACGCGCTGGCGTTTCGCCGGACAAGGGGCCCACCAGCTTAACCGGGAAGCAGACCAAAGCTTCTACCAACTTCCTCACGTGTTCCTCACATGTGCCAATATACAAGGGAGTCAGAACAAAACCAGCGAAAAAACACAACACTGGTGACCGCAAAAAAGCGATCTGACAAAAGACCGAGCTTAGCAAATATAGCTCCTCGCTCAGACCATAAATAATCTCTCACTTGAAGCTAGGGGCCATTGATGAGCCCGGACTTTTTACACCGGGCACAAAGCTCGGTCTGGTCCAAAAGCCAAGTATGACATGGCATACCCTAGACCATCCCAGTCATGACCGCTGACAGCTAGATCGTTAGGATCAAGACCGCGACCCTCTCAGACCGTCCCAGTCATGACCGCGGATAGCTACACCGATAGTGAGGTGATCGCGAAAACCGTGACCGCAATATCCGTGCCCGCGTTAATATTGTTGACCGCGGCAAAGATGTTGACCGCGGTCTCATACCAGACTCCCGATTATCTCACCAGACTCCCGGTTAAAGCCAAAGCTTATAAAGCAAGCTTCCTAACGTGCTCAGACATAAAGAAGCCGGCTTATTCCCATCGCATTTAATGCGGCTCTGGCGCCTACTATGTCATTAATGCGCGGCGCCAACTTGCGACTATGCCCACTGTACCTGTCCACATCAGCGACATCCCTCCGCAGTAAACCCAGCTTTACTGACAGGTCCAATCAGGCGGAGACACGTGTCCTGGGTCAAAAGACAAAGATCTCCTTAGGATTGACCTCACCAAGAAGCTCTCCTTCACCAATAATAGAAGGCCATTGTCCCCTTAGACAAGGTAAGTGCAAAATCTTATTTGTAAGTCACATTGTCTAAATCCTAAACACACAAACACCAAGACATTCCAAAGTCTTTTCTCAGTTAAATACCTCAGAGATCTTACTCTCATACCCGAGGGTATGAGCTGGATTAACATCCGGCTTTATTCTTAACAGTGTTTATTCTCTTTGTTGTGTTCTAGATACCAATCAAATATCAAGCCAGATATCATATATTATTCAGACACCCAAAAATCTGTGGCGTCATCTGATGTGGCCCCATCACATCCCGTCATTCTTTAAAAATACAATATACATTTTTTTAACACTAGACGCGTCATTCTTTAAAATTAATACGGACACTAAAAAGCACCGTTATTGGTATCGACATATGTTAACACAAAAAGTGATAGTCACTCGATCCAATTTAAAATTTAAAACTTCGTTCTTTCTATTTTTATAAAAAATATTTTTTTCTGAAACCAACTCTATAATTTTCGATAAGTAGAAATATATTACTCTACTAGGAAATTTATGATAATACTAGCGATACATCAGTTCGCTAAAAAAGTTGATGATTCACTATTTCTTCTGTTTAAAAATAAATATTTCGTTTCATTTCACGTTATTTTGAGAACATTTAATGGCTTATAAAATTTAATGGTAGTAATACATAAATATTTTTGTTAACCTTTTAAGCTTTTAGTTATGGATGAAGTGTAAAAGAAAAGGATAAAAAAATATTTAGGGATGATATTTATTTTTAAAAATAAATAAATATTTAATTTGATAAAAATAGACATTTAATTTTATTTTAGAGGGAAATATTTCTTTTAAAAGACTAAAAGGCAAAGCTGCTGAGTAGTAGAAGATCTCATAAGTCAACATAATACTAGTGGGTAGCCCGTGCTCCGCACGAAAAATTAATTTGCTATTTTTTATATTACTTATTTTATGTTTTTATTTGATAAAGTAGCATGACATTTTTTGGTGATATAAATCTATTTTATATCAATCAAAATATTTACATTTATAAATTCAGGAAATTTTTTTCTTTTAGCCTTTGTTGTATATAGTTTGTACTTATTATTATGACAATTGAAATTTGAATAATAACAATGAATTATTATTGTAATTAGTTAACTTCTAATTTTATAGATGATTGAATTAATAATATTAATTATCTTTGATAATTAATGATTTTATACTACATACACATATTATGATTAGTAAATATAATTAGAAATTTATATGAAAATATTGATCTGGTACAGTAAGTTTAATACCTAATATTTATCAAATACGAAATATATTAACTATTAAATTAAATATTAATAGTTACCCTATATATATATGTAACTAATTTTGAAGCATTATCTAAGATATTCTAATATATTAAAAAATTAATGTTTCTAATTAATGTTATATTTAACTAATAATTTTAATTTATATTAAACTAAATGATAATAATTACCCTATATAATTAATATTATGATTAACTAATACTATTAATAATAATAATAGTTAACATATATTAACTATTGAGTCTTTTCCACTTCTACTTTGCTCTATTAGTTATATATTTTCTTCTATAATATAAATTCATTATTACATAGAGAGTAGATGAAAGTGTATATGATTTAAGTTACTAATCATTAACTATCATTATTATAATTTATTATAAATAACGTTTTACATATGTAAACATTTAGGTTAATTGTATTTAGTTAGTGACTCTTTAGATTACATCTTAATATGTGTTATTTATAACTTATAATATGTCTTTATTAGATATTACTCCCTCCGTCCCACCTTAGTATAGACTTCTTGCCTTTTTCGTCCGTCCCACTTTAGTGTAGACTGCCAAAATTAGAAAGTTTTTTATTATTTTTTATTTGCCCTACCCCACCCATTAACCCCTAATGAAACTGATTAACCTAAATTTAATCCTAATTGAACCATTAATTAAACCCATTTACCCCAACCTAATCTAATCGGCCCACCCACCCAAACAAAAAACTTACCTCACAAATTCAATCCTATCCATTGTTCGTTCTTGATATTTCTCTCAAGAAAGGTCGCCCCTTTTTTCTACACTGCCGTCTTGCAATTTTCGACCACCGATTTTCATGAATCCACCATCGATTCTTAAGGATCCACCATCGATTCTTAAGGATCCACCATTTTTGGGGGAAACCAACTTCAATTTATTGGTTTCGTTGCCCGTAGATGATACGGTGGCGGCGATTCCTTGTCTCCTTGACCCCGAATCATATTCATGTCTCGATTCGCCTTTATCTGCAGATCTTTCTTCGATTAATCGGTCTTATTATGAAATCGTCGTCCCCGATACTCTGGATCAAATTTCCAGTGAAAATTTCGGTTCAGATCTAATCTATTGTGACATCGAAGTGCCTGACACTCAATTGAGTCCCTCTGAAGATTCGATTGTGACTGAAATTGAGGCTGAATATGGTTCAAATGCGTCAATAGAGGTGAAGTCTATCTCCATTGAAAGAAAAGTTGAGCTCTACATTTCTAACCTGGAGGGAACTTCAAATTTTGACTGATTGTAGATATTTACGGTTGTAAAATGGTTGTAAAAAGCTTTAATCTTATTTTATGTAAGATATTTATGGTGGGTTTAAGTTTTGGAGCCAAAAATTTAAATTGACTGTCATTAGGGATTAGGAAGGGTCTAATTCACTAATCTTTCTCCACTATCTCACTTTTTCATTATTCTATTAGTATTCCTTAGTTATTGTTCCCAAACATTTAGTCTACACTAAGGTGGGACGAAGGGAGTATCTCTTTGCATAGCTATAAGTTATCTACTAAAATTATTAGTTAATTACAAGAATGTAAATAGTTGCATACGAATGAAAAGACATATGACATGGAAGCTTGAGAAATTAGATAAAGTAATTCGGGTCTTATGTGTCATCACATATTTAGTCTACTTTAAAATAATATAGTATAGATTTAGTTTCCACCAATAATTACTTGATGACTTTTTATATTCCTCATCAATCATCTTCATTTAATTTTTTTGTAACTCTTTTTACTAATACCTTTGATTATATCCATTTATCACCAAATTTGTATTTAGTTTTCATCAATTATTATTTGATAAGATTATTTGACATATTCGTTAAGTTCACCGTGATAGTTATAGTAATTGTTATATTTAATTAATAATATTAGCTTATATTAAACTAAATGATAATAGTTACCCTATATAATTAATATTATGATTAACTAATACTATTAATAATAATAGTTAACATTTATACTCACTATTATAATTAACTAATAATAGTAATAGTAATAGTTAATCTATATAGTAACTATTATAATTAACTAATAATAGTAATAGTGATAGTTAACCTATATAGTAGTTATTATGATTAAATAATATTATTAATAGTAATGTTACCTATATAGTAACTTTTATGATTAACTAATACTATTAATATTAATGTTAACCTATATAGTAACTATTATAATTAACTAATACTATTAATAGTAATTGTTAACATATATTAACTATTATGGTTAACTAATACTATTAATAGTAATATTTAACATATATAGTAACTATTATAGTTAACTAATAAAATTAATAGTATTAGTTAACTTCTTATATTGTAACTATTATAGTTAATTAATACTATTAATATCAATAGTTAACATAAATAGTAACTATTATAGTTAACTAATACAATTAATAGTAATAGTTAACTTATATAGTAACTATTATAGTTAATTAATACTATTAATAGTAATAGTTAACATATATAGTAAATAGTTAACTAATATAATTAATAGTAATAGTTAACTTATATAGTAACTATTATGCTAACTAATACTATTAATAGTAATAGTTAACCTATATAATAACTATTATTATTAACTATTAGTATTAGTTAATAAGGAGATTATCAAGAGTTTTTAGATTTTGGAATGGTGATGACGTGGCTTCTCCAAAAGCAAGAGTTTGTCTAAGCATGTCTACGTGGCGAATCCTTAGGCCTCCTCACTAACTTTAATAAATATATATATATAGATTTATAACCACCATTTCATGCCATTTTATCCACAATGGTGACTTAAGTAATCAATTTCTCTCTCATATTTTTTTATAATAACTATTTTTTATTTTTTCTACTAATTTCTGTAACAATTATTATCATTATTCATTTTATTTTATTATTGTTAATTATTTTTTATGATAATAATATATCTTTTTGTTATTATATATATCTTTTTATTGTTAAAATATTTATAATTTTTATTTAAATAATTTTATTGATATAATTATTATTCAATAATTTTTTTAAAAAAAATATTTGAAGTTAATAAGAGATAAATGGCTATATTAACAAAATTAAAAATTTTAAATATTTTTTGTAATATATAAATTTGGTTTCTATTTACAAATTGAGAAATAATATGGCAAGTGATTTTTTTTAGTAAATTTACATTTTTTATGATTTATTATATAAATAGTTAGAAATTGAATAATTAGTAGAATTCATAAACATAAACATGTGGCATAATTTTTTATTTTTTTATTTTTTTAGGCGAAAAGGGCAATGCCCCCTAAATTTTATTAAAAATTCAAAAGTACAATAATTAAAGAAAGACAGAAAATAAAATAAATAAAAAGGTCAATCAAATCGCCTTTTAGGATTTCAAGGCCTTTTAGGCTTGAGATTTTTTGATTTAGCTTTAGATCCAGATTTTTCTCGTTTCCCTTTAACCTTTTGAAATCCATTTTCTTCATCGTAATAATCTTTAAAATTATCGCCGTCAGCCATTGGAGCCCTCGGATCAACATGAACTCCCCCAACAATACCCCCATAAGTGCGAGCATCATGATATGCCAAAGGAGAAGTATCAGAAAGACTGTCTTCTGGTTCAGAATCGCATTTTTCCCGAAGAATAAGAGCTTCTTTTAGGTTTTTTGGATTTATAAATTCGGAATTAAAATATTTAGGATTTGGCATACGGGCAGTAGAGGAACGTAAGTTAGGAGCTGATGAAGTTTGAATTTGTCTAACCTTTTCCCGAACGAGATTTAGAGCTTCGCTATCCAAAGCAGGAGCCGTCATAGGGATGGATGGTGAGGCCGTAGACCTATTTTGAATGGCCAAAACCCCCAACTGCGCTCCAAGCGCAGCAGTAGCTACCAGAATTTCATTGCCTGTATTTATATCAACAATAGTTGTGTCATCTAAGACAACCAATTCTTCACCTTGAGTGTCAACCGTTTCATTATGAGTATCTATATCTTCACAACCATTTTCGGCTGACAGCTCGTTAGAATGAACTATCCCCCCATTGAGCCTATCAAGGGGGAGTCTCAAGAAGATAAATCTAATGGCCAGAATGTGGCATAATTATATTGGTTCTTACTGAAATGTTAGCTTTTGCTTTTTGACTCTCTCTGTTTGTCTTCATTCGTGAGTGTATGCCGCTCTCCAAATTCTAAGTCGGCGTGAGGCAACTCAAGTGAGCGAGGGCCTTCAAACTCCCACAACTTGCAGTCAGACCTCCGGGTCATTGCCTCTTGATTTTGTCATCACGGAAACTTCCTACAGCACTCATTTTGTCATAATCAGTTGATGGAGAAAATTCCACTGTGTAATAAAAATACCTTGCAAGTGTACAAGTCATCGAAGTAGCAATGTACAATAGTAAGGGTCGAACCACAGAGACTCGTGTGTTTAACAAGTTAATTCAATTGATGCAGACAGTAACAAAACGGGGTTTTTGATTTGGTTTATTAACTAAATTACTAAAACGAGAAATAAAACAATTTAATTGAAGAAAACAAGAAAGCAAGAAACAAGGATGTAATCAGATCAAAGGAATTCACGGATTGGATTTCATAATTGTATCCCCTCTATGCTATGATTTTGATAACAAAAATAACAATCTCATTCAAAGATTCTTTCACAAGATTAAGGGTTGGGACGTTTGGTGTTCGGATTGCAACCCTAATATTTCTATCGTATTGTAAATTCCGGTAGGTCAAAACAACATTCAAGAAACTCATTAAGTCCACAAAAAATAAATGAATCTAGGTTGTCTTGTATTCCGGTAGGTCAACAATCCAACCTAATTGATGAATTAGTGTACTTTAAATAAATCGTCCACGATAGTGCAACAGTCTAAAACATATTAAAGAATGATAAGTAATTCATCAAATAAGAATGAGAGAGTTTGGAAGAATTAAAAACGTAAATTAGCATAGAGGTTCAACAATTACTATATCCAATCCATGAAAGAGGAAATTTAGCTACTCATAATAAAAATTACAGAAATAAAATAAAACATAAAAATCATAAACCTGAATCGAAACGGGATGGAGGAAGTAATTATGTTTTTCTCTCTTTCTTGTGCCACGGCTGGAATGATCTTTTTCACCAATAATATTGAATGCCAAATATATACATGCCTAGGTTAAACACATAGAGGAAACAGCCATTCAAGGCCCAATTCAAGGCCCACTTCGCTTGGAAATCCCGACTCGTGATAACGAGTTGTGGCCACAGTGACAACTCGTTCTGATCAAACAGTGCAATGTTCCTTTGTATTTTCCTTTGCCTCACAGCTTGGCCTCAATTCCTTTGCCTTGGCCCCAAATTGCTCTAGCTTGGCCCCATTTTCTTCAGCCCTTTGGCCGGCCACTTTATGGCCAAACAGACCCATTTGGCCGGCAGTGTTGTTCTTGGCGTAATTTGGTACCAATGTATATTCGTTTCGTCTCGCAATTTTGCCGTCGCACTTTGGCCACTATAATGAATTCTTTTGCACTTCGCTATTTGAGATTTTATTTTTAACTTTAACCCACGAATTTTTATAAATCAAATTCCTCCCAAATTTCCATATTTTCAGTTTGGTCCCATATTTTCCAAAAAATTACAACTTGGCCCTTGACTTTCCAAAGTGGGTATAAATCCTCCATTTTCAGTATTGTTGCACTTCAGTCCCTGAACTATCAAAACACTAACAAAATACATTAAATTCTCAAGGTTTCGAGCATCAAATAAGCTTAGGAACATATCTTTTGGATGGGTAAAACCACATCCATCAAATACCCCCAAACTTACCTTTTGCTCGTCCTCGAGTAAAACAAAGTTAAACAAAAATAAAACTACCCTAACAAATAAAAACAATCAACAGAAACTATTTTTGATATGTTCTCAATATATACAAGGTTGTCGGCCAAACAAGTCTCAGATTCTCACATAATATGCTAAACAAGTGCCCATAAGAATATGCAATTACAATCACATTAATGCATCTAACCCACAAATTTCCACCTCGACCTGAATGATGAATGAAATATGGGAGACCATGATCAACAAGATAAGATTGTTTATGGGTTCACTAAAACATGCCCTACATCACAGATAACAATACAATTTACAAGGATACTCATATGCACGATTACCCACTTGTCAACCCGATTACTCAATATTGAACACAAATTATGGCTTTAGGGTTAAATCCACAACAATTGTGGGGCTAGGTTCGCGGGTACAAACGAAGGAGTGGACATACAAACACAAGAATGTGAAACTAAAAGCCTTCTATTGCATATTACACATTTCGGAATTTCAGCTTTTCCGCTCACCTTTGTTTCCCCAATACTTCAACCCCCAAACTAGAACTTTGTTCATACTTTATACACTTGGGGTTGAAAGCATTCCCTCTCTCAAAATAGGTCACTAATCAAATATACTTCACAGAATTAGGGGGCAAGCTGTTTCTTTTCTTTTTGTTGGGGCTCTTGCCCCCAAACTTTTTTTTTCTTTACCCCCTTTTATACAATATACATCATATTCCCAACTTTTGACCTTGATCTCACACATTCCCTTAAATTCCCAATGTAACCCCCAAACTGATCGTTTCTAATTCCACATTCTTGCAAAGGTAGGATAAACCTATTCTAGGTGTCAAGGGTTAAGGAGTAGGCATCAAATGAAGGCGAATGGTGGTCGAGATGTTCCATTCTTTCTAAACAGGCTCAAAAAGGGATCAAGTGACAATTCATATATAGACAGTGACGAGAAAGTCGAAGGCTCACAAGAGGGTTGACAAAGAAATAGAAGCCATAAATATCAAGTAATCTATTGATTTGTTATTGACAAGCGTGCAACCATGTTCTAGGACCCCCGAGAATGTAAAAGTGAACCCATAAAGGACACATAAATTAATGACCATGATCAAGAAATATAATGGAAGTGAATGGTGGTGCAATTGTGTTTTACATGTATTAGTGCAATTCTAATTAACATATTCAAATTGGCACAAACTAGCAAAACTTAATCAAAACCCTCAAATCATCACGGCGTTGGCCAACTTCCAAACATATAATGTGAACAGAATTTTTAAATTTTTCTATTTTTTTTGGAGGGTGACACTATATACACTCCCCTATAAACCCACAAACTCGAAGAGATATCTACCCCCAAACTCAAAACATGCTATGTCCTCATAGCAAAGAGAACAAAAACATGCCTCGGGTTCAAAGGACGATATGACACGACAAAGCAAATAAATAAATCAAATAAAACATACCTACTTGGGTTGCCTCCCAATCAGCGCTTTGGTTAAGGTCGTTAGCCCGACTATTGCCCCACTTACTTGGGGTTGAGATTGGCCTCAATGGATTTGGCCTTTGCTTTTCGGCCCTTTGACCACCTTTGATTTTCTCGGGCACAAACGCCCACTTCCTTCCATGCGTAGGTCCCTTTCTTAATTAATTCAGGTGGAGCCCACGGAACTTTGGGTGCTTTATGCTTCACCCTTTTTCTTTTCTTTTTGTTGGGGCTCTTGCCCCCAAACTTAGTTTGTTCCTTCACCTGCGGAACATCTTCCTCAACATGATCAAAGAGGTTATCTTGAACAAAAATATTAGCAAAAATAGTCTCAGATAAATCAAGCAAATAACTCTCCTCTCTAGGCACTTGTGATTTTAAGGGGACAAGAAGATTGTGTGATGACCTCAACTCCTTTTGGGAGTGATTTAGGGGTGATATGGTCCGTCACTCCTCGAGTGTTGATCGGCCTTAATGTTTCTAGCCATGTGACAAACGTCCACATTATCCCTAATTTTCTCACCGTCATCCACACAATAATTCTTAATCGCAAAATCCATAATGTACCCTACAAATTCCTTCTTAGGTGGAGGTTCTTTACAATTTTCAAACATGGAGAACCTAATCTCCTCCCCCATCACAGTCAATGCAATATTACCATGTGGCACATCTATCACCGATTTAGTGTCAAATAGAAAAGGTCTCCCAAGTAATATGGGAGCCCCAAATTCATCACCCTCATGATTTTCCATACTTACCACCATAAACTCAACTGGAATTACAAATTTATCTACTTTAACCAACACACCCTCTACAACTCCTATTGATCGTTTAACCGACTGATCAGCCAATTGCAAATTCCTTGTAGGAGGTTGCAAATTTTGTAATCCCAAATTCCTGAAAATATGGTACGGCATTACGTTGACACTAGCTCCTAGATCCATTAAACCATTAAAATTTTTTTTGACCCCCTAACGTAATCGGAATGGTAAAACATCCGGGGTCTTTTCTTTCTTTTTCTTTATTCAACACATCCACACCACCAAAGGGTATGGTTTTTTCAACATCAAGACAAGTGGATTCACGATTACTAGTAGAAAAGACATCATGAATGACCTCCAAACTTCTCTCTTTCTCACAATCATAATTATCATTATCAACATCACAGAGAGAAGAGAGAAATACCTCCTCAATCTCATCACTTTCATCCCAAATAGTCACAATAGACTTGGCTTGCTCTGGTGGGTTTTGAAAATTTTCTTGTCTTTGGCTTTATACCGTTTCCACCAACTGTCCAATTTGGGTCTGTAACTTCTGCATGGCAGCCTCATGATTTCTGAAGGCTTGTTGTTGTTCCATCTTGTACTGTTGTTGCTCCATCTTTAACTGCATCATGGGCTCTTCCCAAGGCTCTCTATTCCTCTCAACGGGCCCCTGAGGTGGTGGTTGGGGATGGAGAGTTTTATCCGGTTGATTTCCACCCCTTGACAGGTTGGAATGTCTCGGCCCTGCTTGCCCTTCTAGATTGTATGCATTCCCGTACTGATTGTTGCTTGGTGGGAACCTTTGCATATATGACTGCATCGCATGCACCTGCTCATGATCATATAAATGGGGACTAGTGGTGGGGCAAACTTCATAAGAATGAGTGTTAAAGCCACAAGTTACACAACTATCATGCATTAAATTACCAACAGATGACACATTGGAAGCAGAATTGGAAATACTACTCATGGCCAACTTATCAAATTTTTGATTAAGAAGTGCAATTTGTTTTATGATCTCATCATTCATCCCTATTCCATTCACACTATTTGTTTTACCCCTTGACCCCTTCTGTTGAGAATTAGATGCTAGTCTTTCAAAAAGGTCTTGGGTCTCATCCGCAGTTTTGGCTCCTAAAGAGCCTCCGGCTGCGTTGTCAACCATAGCCTGATCGGCTTGAGTCAACCCCCCATAAAAAGTCTAATGCAATAATGGTAAAGAAAAATTATGGTGGGGACATTGCACCAAAAGCATCTTAAATCTGTCCCATGCTTCATGAAATGCCTCAAATGAGTCCTGTGTGAACCCAATGATTTTTTGTCTAAAAGTGGCTAACGTGGCATGTGGGAAATACTTTCTCAAGAATATATCATGTAACTCATCCCACATAGTAATGCTCCTAGGCGGAAGCAACATAAGCCACATCTTAGCATTATCTCTTAAAGCAAAGGGAAAACATTTCAGTCTTAGGTGCTCATCAGTCACACCTTCTCTCAATGGAAAACTCGACACAATCATCATATATTCCCTCAAGAAATTCAAAGAATCCTCCGAGGGGAGGCCATGAAAGTGAGGGATCATGTTAAACAGATGGCCTTTTACCTCGTAACTTTTTGTTGCATCAGTCAACACAATGCATGACACAGACGTGTCAACCCGAGGCCTAGAGAAGGCATCCATAGTAGGTGCTTGCAAAGCCATATCAAATGCAAATTCTTTTCCCTCGGTGGAAGAAGTTTCTAAGTCACTCAAAGTTACCTCTGTCTCGGTGACAGAAGTTTCAGAATCAGTTTCGCTCACTTGAGTAGAGGGAATGCCTCTCTCAACTTTGTCTATATCGTCGTTCAAAGGAACCAACTTAGGATCCAATGACCGGCGACCAAACATGCACCGATTAAATAAACTTGTTAAAAATCACAACAAGTCCCCGGCAATGGCGCCAAAAACTTGATGGAGAAAATTCCACTGTGTAATAAAAATACCTTGCAAGTGTACAAGTCACCGAAGTAGCAATGTACAATAGTAAGGGTCGAACCACAGAGACTCGTGTATTTAACAAGTTAATTCAATTGATGCAGACAGTAACAAAACGGGGTTTTTGATTTGGTTTATTGACTATATTACTAAAACGAGAAATAAAACTATTTAATTGAAGAAAACAAGAAAGCAAGAAACAAGGATGTAATCAGATCAAAGGAATTCACGGATTGGATTTCATAATTGTATCCCCTCTATGCTATGATTTTGATAACAAAAATAACAATCTCATTCAAAGATTCTTTCACAAGATTAAGGGTTGGGACGTTTGGTGTTCGGATTGCAACCCTAATATTTCTATCGTATTGTAAATTCCGGTAGATCAAAACAACATTCAAGAAACTCATTAAGTCCACAAGAAATAAATGAATCTAGGTTGTCTTGTATTCCGGTAGGTCAACAATCCAACCTAATTGATGAATTAGTGTACTTTAAATAAACCGTCCACGGTAGTGCAACAGTCTAAAACATATTAAAGAATGATAATTAATTCATCAAATAAGAATGAGAGAGTTTGGAAGAATTAAAAACGTAAATTAGCATAGAGGTTCAACAATTACTACATCCAATCCATGAAAGAGGGATTTTAGCTACTCATAATAAAAATTACAGAAATAAAATAAAACATAAAAATCATAAACCTGAATCGAAACGGGACGGAGGAAGTAATTATGTTTTTCTCTCTTTCATGTGCCACGGCTGGAATGATCTTTTTCACCAATAATATTGACTGCCAAATATATACATGCCTAGGTTAAACACATAGAGGAAACAGCCATTCAAGGCCCAATTCAAGGCCCACTTCGCTTGGAAATCCTGACTCGTGATAACGAGTCGTGGCCACAGTGACAACTCGTTCTGATCAAACAGTGCAATGTTCCTTTGTATTTTCCTTTGCCTCACAGCTTGGCCTCAATTCCTTTGCCTTGGCCCCAAATTGCTCTAGCTTGGCCCCATTTTCTTCAGCCCTTTGGCCGGCCACTTCATGGCCAAACAGACCCATTTGGCCGTGTTGGTCCCAAAGGTGGCAACAAGGGTGAAAATATAGCTAGAGGGGGGGGGGGGTGAATAGCTGTTACAAATTTTTCGCCCTCAATTTAAAACTAAACCTCTACGCTTACGAAACCTCTTGCAGTGTATAAGAAACTGCAAGTAGAGTTGTAAAATGCACAGCGGAATATACTTAAAATAAATGCGGTTTTGAGGAGGCGGTTTTGCAAGGCGGTTTTAGTGCAATTTTCTGAGCAGTTGTAAAACTGAAAGTGTAGTTTGACAATGTTAACTCCAAACACAATTTCACAATAAAGGATAACTATAAAGATCAAACAGAGACAGAGATAAATAATTAGCAAGCACAGAAAATATAAATGCAGTAAAGTATATGAACAAGCTATTTGGAGTGGTTCAATCGATAAACGATCTACGTCCACTACCAAGATGGTTAGTCTTGGATTTCTAAGAGAGATTTTATATTGAGTATTTGAGATTACAAAGTACAATAAAATCTTTTCTATGAAGAACAAATCCTAGACTATAACCAGTGTATCTCAAATGAATAAACTATGTGTTTAAACAAGTGAGGTGTGTGTGTGTTCAAGATCAAGGCTCTTTAAATCTGAGAGATGTAGAGCTCAATGATTCTTGAATGTGTTAAGGCTTGATTTGGTGGGAATATTTCTTGAAGTATGAAGATGAAGATTCAAAGGACTTATAAATTCTGGGCAGAGCTTCAACTTCTTATGAACACAGCAATTTCTCAAGATTCAAGCAATCTTCAAATGGTGAAGATTAGGGGTATTTATAACCAAGCATCAAGAAACTAGCCGTTAGATACAGCTGTTGTAAGGACAGTCCTTGATGCAATCCCATTGGTCCACAACAACCACTTTTGTCCTTTGGAACTGTTGTTGCAGGAAAAGCTGATCAGGCTTCAGCTGCAATCAAGGAGGTTAGGACATCTGTCACCTTTTTAAGATCCTTGCAGATCTTGTCTGAAAAGTAGTCACGTGACAAGATATGGTGGTTGACATTTGATATTGCTGACGTGGATTCCAACGGTCAATGAGATTCACTTCAAGAAGCCAATCATTGGAGCGGTTCTGAATCCAGGCGGTTTGACAAGAAAGCGGTTCCACCAGAAGAAGGATTCTCAAGAGTGCGGTTTGCACTTTAATAATCAAGCGGTTTCAGATGAAGGGAATCATAAGGCAAAAAGGCGGTTCTGCCAAGCGGTTCTAGAAGGGCGGTTCTGAAACCCTTGAAACTGCAATCCTAAGATCCAATGATTCTTGTGCCAGTCTTCAAGCCTAAATTTAACCTATTCTATAAAATGGACTTAGCTAAAAAATTGAAGTCTAAGCTTCATTACATAGTGTAAGTGCTCCAATTTGAGCTTGTTAGTATTTTCGAAAGTTATAACATTCCTAACAATTCCTAACATTTCTAACAAAGCAAGGGCAAAGTGGGCATTGTTATTTAAGGATAAACCAAGGAAAGGAATCAAAAAAGCAAAAGAAATTGGAAAAATCCGAATTGGGCAAGTTGAAAAACATACACTGCTGGATTTTTGAATTTTATTCTTCCTGTCCAAAGCCTGAAGCTGTAATTAATGAACAGTGCACGCTAACAATCCCATCCGCGCGGACATCATTGTAATTTCAGAGGGCTATAAATTGAGGCCTTCAGTCTCAGAAATAGGAGAGAAAAAACACAATTGGCTCATAGAAGCTGTATTCTGGCGAAAAATAGGGAGAAAACAGTGGGAATTCACTAGAATTGCCACCATTTTCTCTTCAATCTTTTCCAAACCCCACTCACTCAAAATACTTTCAAAACACTCTCATACATACTCTCATACATACACCAATCCAAGCTCAAATCACCCCTTAGGAGGAGGATTAGAGAAAAAACATAGAGGACTTAAGTGTTATCTACTTGTTTTCTCTTTGACCAACTCTATCATCAAACCCTAAACACATTCAAGCCTTGAATCCACCCAAACACAAATCCAAACACCAAATCTTGATACTCCTCAAGTCAAACACCAAATATTGATACTCCTCAAGTCAAATTCCAAGCCTAGGAAGATAGGGTGTCACCATTGGTAAAGCCCTCCTTCTCTAAACCCTAAAACTCCCTTTTAACTTCTTGATCATCTTGTTTTTATTACTTTGATTTACTTTATGTCTAGTTTAACTTAAATCTTGACCTAAGATGGTCATCTTGAAGTTCATCTTCATGAATGACCATCTCAAGTGGTCCACATTTTAAATCTCTAGTTGATTTTTCTCTTTAATTTCATCTCTACAAAATTCCCCTTCCCAAGCAAATGAAATGCTTAAGTCCCAATGTACCCCAAGGATGGTTTGATATAGTTGATTCACCACTAAAATTTCAGGTGATCACTAATCAAAACCTAGGGAAATGGGGACAAGCATGGATGCAAAACCCCCTTTAAAATCATGTTTTCCTTCTTGAGAAGTTGCTGTCCAGTAGCAATTTTCTAAGACCCCAGTCCATGGTCTAATTTTTTGGACACAGATAAACTTGGAATTTGGTGTTGACTACAAAACACTTTTTGTAGCCAACTTCAAGAGCTTTCCAAAAATATTTTTACTTTATTTTTTGCGTGAGTAAAACTCCATTTTCCAAATTTTCTTTTGAAGGTCAGATCACCAGTCTCTGGGAGTCCAGATCTCATATCTGAGATTTCCATAAGGTTTTGAGTCCTCAAATATTCTCCAAAATGAAAAATTCTTTCACAGAAATCTTATTTGAGGTGTCTGGAACAACTTTCATTCTCTGAGTTTTCTCATATTATGATGTTTTGAAGCCCTTAAATCAATTTCAAAGTCAAGTGTCCACTGCAAAAATCTTTTGAGTACCAAAACTCAACCAAAAAATCACACCAAAAATCATGGGATCTGTCCAAAGTCTAATAAAGAATTCCCAATTTTTAATTTCCTCAGTTTCAACTCATTTTGGCCAAAGTAACACACACACACACACACACACACACACAAAAACAAATGGTTTTTAGCTTGGAAGACTCGTTTTACGAGGCATTCCGGGTGCACACTAACGTCCTTCCCGGCATGTAACGTGACCTCCGAACCCAAATCTCTAAACTCGGGCATTTTTCAAAGTTTTTGCCCTTAAAACAAAAACGGCGTGGCGACTCCGTCTTTTTCCGGTTTTATTTGATTTTCAAAGAAACGCAAAATCGAATTTTCCCGCGAAATTGGAATTTCAACATCGTCACAGTGGCGACTCCGCTGGGGAATAATTAAGCTTTTTCTAAAAAAAAAATGAATGATATTTGGTATATTGGTGGAAACCATTAAACTTCCCGTTATCGCCTCCTAACACGAGTCGGGGATAAATTGTGGTTTAACAATCCCACGTACCGGTATCATTGTTTTTTTTTAAAAAAAGAAAAGCTTTTGAGGGGGTCAAGCTTCCGTCCCGGCATTTAAAAATCATTTGTTGTGTGTGTTGATTTTTGCACATTTTCGTGTTGTTTTGGCCGCCTCGGAAAAAGTCAAAATTTTGATTGTCTGAACCATGTCCCTAACTGTTGGAATTCTTGTGCTTATGTGCTTATGTGCTCATTTAAAAAAAAAAGTATTTTCAAAAAAAAAAAGAAAATTTTCAAAAAAAAAATCATGCATCATTCTTTTTAAGACACATGAAAAATTTCTATTTTACTAAAAAAAAAGAAGATAGACTGCTTGCACACTACGCGCACGTGACCTTACACTGCACACTACGTCCCTAACCCGGGGAAATCCTTGTCGCGGCCCGTTTGGTCTTATTACGCCTCTCGGTGCAAGCACAGGACTACCCAAACATCCCATGGAGCCACGTGTCGACCATGCACTTGTCCGTGACACACTTTTGTCCGAGACCCGATTGGTTTTTAGTTTGGTCTGTGTCATGCCCCTGCTCGTGTATAGACCTTTCCTTTCAAGCCTTTGTCGGCATACCGACTCAATATCTTTCGGGGACCCTAATCAGCCGAAGTTACGCCGGTTTTCCGCCGCAGACTTTGACCAAGATATTGACCGGCGCCTTGACTTCGGCTCGACCGGCACAAATTATACACCGACTCCCAAAGATTGACACTGAGTCATCAAGGATTAATGATTATTCCATGCCTAATTACGGCTTAACTGACGACAAGTCAAGATCAATTGTGGACGCTTATCAGTCCAAATCATGCCGACTTTTCGTCGAGCCCTCGGACACGATCTTGACTTTTGACGTCAGCTTTGTCCGTAATTTACATCGAATGCTCGTTAAGACTCGATTACCCGCCAGACTTTTAGGATCATTTTTCTTTCGGTCGGTGGGACCCGCTTGCCCTATAGGACCCTCGCCCGGGCCGTCCACCCTGGGAGGTCGAAATACAGGTGGAATACGAGGGGCTTATAGACGTAGTGACGGGGCCCACTGATCCAGGATCCAGAGTAGTTTGCGAAAAAGAAGAGCAATCTTTTCCGACCGATTAGGTTAATAAAACATGTTTTAAGTAAACAAGAACAAATAACTGCATGTTGCATGAGCCCAAAGCCCAAACACCTACCCTCCTTCAATTCCCACATCTCGAACCCTCGTGCCTTTTCCCCGCAGCCTCCTCACAAAGGTTGGTTCCGGACACCGGGTCACCGTTTGATTAGTTGGGAAGAGTCAAGCGCGTCATCGCCTTCGCCGTTTGTTCCGACTCCGAGTTTCGGAATGTCCGCATCGCCCGGTAATGATGGGGACAACGTCGCTCCGTCCTCCAAAATCCCTCAAACAGACCAAAGCATTGGATCCAGTTGGTAGAACGAGATGAGACTTCGACATGAGGCTCAAATTGACGACCTTCCGGGGTTGTCGCAAGTCATAGTTTGACTATCGGTCTCAATTCCGATGGCACTTTTACCGCAAAAAAGGAAGAAAGTTCTCCTCCTCTTCTTAATCGTCCAGATACATCAAGATGCTACCCCAAGATTCCTATGTCTCCACCGTCGGGACTCCTGCCCGTCGACTTACAGAGCAACTGGCCCCCAAACAGCAGTCAGGGATGAAAGAGTTCGGCATACCGTCAGTTGTCCCCTCTCAAGGTGATGATCCCGCAAATATCAGCATGGGTAATGAAGATCGGGAAATAGTGGAAGAAATATGGTCAGCCATCAGAGCCCTGGAGGAACGCCAACGCATGCAAGCTGGATTGAAGAGGCCACACGCCACTTCGGGACATTAACAATCTCCCAACTGCTCGGGCTACCCTGAAGGACAAACATATGCCTGTTCCCCGGATCTTAATACCTCTCATTATCCGGCGGAGTCCAACCATTCGCTTCCGGACAAGCCCAACAAACAGATCTCCCTGACCGGTTCAACTCAAAGTCATTCCAAAGACCGCTCAACCCGAGGTCCCAAATCCGCCACCACCGTAGAACACATTTGGTGGGATATCTCGTGGATCGTCCCGACCGCCTTGAAAGGGACTATCGGGACCGGATACACGAGGACCGTCCTCCTAAGAAGAAGAAAATTTCCTCCCAGCAAAAATTGAAGGAGAGGTTCGAGGCCGGTGATACCAGTGTGGGTACGCTCGGGGAGCCATCTGGGGGATTTGATTACTATGTACTCTACTCCAGCCAGTCTTCCCTAAAGCAAACAGGGGTAGAAGAGCCGAAAAGCCTTGCCAACGATAGAGTTGAGACCTTCGGACACCAAAATACTGCAGATCAGAAGTCTAACCCCCCTCGGGGTCAGCCAAGATTCTGTTTGTCCAGCTCCCGAGAGCATACCGGCAAAGAAAGACCAACGTTAGTTTGGCGCTCCCACTCAATCAACATGTTGACCGGAGATGGCAATCGCCACAAACGACCTCAGTATAACCCAGGGGCTTCAGCAAAGGTTCTACCTCGCAAGAAAAAAGCACGAAGTAACTGGCTTGGTGACTCTCTTTCTCCAGACAAGCACCAAATCTATGATCCCCGCCTATATGGTAGCATGATCACCTTCTGCGATGAAGATTTGCCAAGAGATGTTTCCCAGACAATGAAGCTTTGTACATCACCATTAAGCTCAACACCGTGTCGCTCCCCTGGAGTATTGGTGGATAATGGATCAGCCCATTAATGTCCTTCCCTTAGCATGATGCGGGCCACCGCGCATCAATGAAAGGCACATGATCCCATCTACCCGGATTATCCAGGCCTACGACGGCTCGTCTCGTCCCATCCTGGGACGGTAGACTCTGGAACTCTGGTACGAAACCCAAATGGTGCGGGGTTCCATGTAATGGACATCCCGTCCGAGTTCACAGCCCTATTAGGACGCCCTTGGTTGCATCACATGAAAGCCATAGCTTCCACTCTACACCAATGCGTCAAATTCATTAACCGACAAGGAGACCTTGAAGTCATAAGGGGTGACAGTTTCCTCATAAGGAACGAAGCCGAGACCGTCACTAAGCATGCTCTTAGCCAGACACCGGGGCCACCCCCTCTGAATCGACCAAGGGACTATCAGGGCAAGTCTCATCAGAATCCCCCAGAATCCGGTGATGCCAATTATGTCAACGCACTCAAGCGAGCAGACTCCGAAGAAGTTCGATTCATCAAATTCAATTGCCATTTCCAACATTTGGAGGCATACTGGAAGGAGACATTGAACACCGCCATGATACAGGCACACAAACCCCCGGTCCCTAATCACAGCTTTGTCACCATTCTTCAAACCCACTCTCTGACCCTGCCAAGCCAGGAAGTTTTCATGATAAAGATCGACAAGCATCGTCATACTCAACTCGAATCTATGAACGTCGTGTGGGACGTCCTCCTTGCTGAACTGCCTGCTAAGCCTTTCCGCTCAAGCATGGGGCATGAGATTTTTCCAGCAGCACACCAAGGCGCAATACGTCCTTACATCTGGATTGAACGGTCAGATTGTGACGAGATAGAATTCCCCAGAATTGAGGATGCGGCAGAAGATCCCTACATTCATATGCTCAGTTTTCAGGCGCCGGACACAATTGATCCTGGTTCAGAGAAAGAGATGATAGCAGTGACTGAGGAAGGAAAACAGAAACGAGACAGCCCCCGAGTCATGAGGCCTCTGACAGCGATGCCATTAAGGAATTGGGAAACTCTCTCAGGCCCGTCCGCGACCAAAGAAGATATGATCACCAAGCTTCGATTGGTCCCCCGTCCCTTTGTGTCAACCTTTGTAAAGTCCTCTGAGTCTCTCATTGTTGAGTTTGAGTCTTCCGAGTCGTCCGATGGCCTCACGCCTAAAGACCACGAAATTGTAGCCAATACTGTATTCCCTTTTATTCTCAATGAAATGACGAACCTTTCTGAGTATCCCTTGATTGACACTTTAACTAATGATGAATTAACTAATAATCTAAAAATAGTTAATAACAATTCACTAGATGAAGAAGCAGACACATTAAATGAACAATATATCAAAGAAATCTTTAAGCAGGTTGTCCGGAAAGAGGAAAATCGAGCCCAAGCTGCCGAAGAGATTTTGACAAGTGTGAATTTGGGAACTGCGGAAGAGCCTAAAGAGACGCAGATTGGTAGTTTCTTCGAAGGGACTGAAAGGGATGCCCTAATTGAGCTGCTAAAAGAATTCGTGGATGTGTTCGCATGGTCCTATAAAGATATGCCAGGCCTCGATCCTTCCATAGTTGAGCACCGAATACCGCTCGACCCGGAAGTCAAGCCGGTAAAGGCGAAGCTAAGAAGAATTAAGCCCGAATGGTCCCTACAAGTGAAAGAGGAGATAGAAAAGATGCTCGGGCGGGGTTCATCGGGGTCATTGAATATCCTACATGGCTTTCCAACATAGTAACGGTGACCAAGGCCAACGGAAAGATCCGGTCTTTGCATAGACTTCGAGAGACTTGAACAAAGCCGGTCAAAGATGATTTCCCCACGCCAAACATCGACATTTTGGTAGATTCCACGGCCAACCATGAAGTTAAATCCTTCGTCGACGGTTTTGCCGGTTACAACCAAATCAAAATGGCGAAGAAGATCAATCCAAAACGGCCTTCACAACCCCTTGGGGCACATACCTTGCTACACGGTCATGCCGTTCGGACTAAAGAATGCTGGGGCTACGTACCGGAGGCGGCTACGGCTTTGTTCCACGATATGATCCACAAAGAAATTGAGGTCTATGTGGACGACATGATAATACACTCCGGAGGATCGGATGGCCAACACTTTGTTGATTTGAGAAAATTCTTCGGCCGCCTCAGAGACCACGCATGAGGCCGAATCCGGCCAAATGCACCTTCGGTGTAAGACGAGGCAAGGTGCTAGGATATATGGTGACGAACGGGGAATTGAAGTAGACCCTCGTAAAATCAAGGCGATAGTTGAAATGAAGCCACCCCGGACACTAACGAAGTGAAATCTTTCATGGGAAGATGCAATACATAAGCCGCTTTGTAAATCGGTGACCTCGATCTGCAAGCCGATCTTCAAGTTGATGAAGAAAAATGCCTACAGAATGGACTCCGAGAATGTCGGCTCGCTTTTGAACAGATCAAGGCATACCTCGTGAATCCCCCGATTCTTTGCCCACCACATCGGCAAAAGCCACTATTGCTATATTTAAGCATCACGGATACGGCAATTGGGGCTATGCTAGCTCAAGAGAAGAAAGATTCCAAGGTCGAAAACGCCATCTATTTCGTGAGCGTAAAGCTTCGGGGAAGCGAACTCAATTACTCTGCTTGTGAAAAGACTTGCGCAGGTTTGGTCTGGGTAGTGGGAAAGTTGGAACACTACATGCAGTCTCACCCGATACATCTCGTGTCAAGGATAGACCCCATCAAATATCTTTTCGACAAGCCTTCCATCTCTATGAGGTTGGCAAAATGGTCATTCTTTTTGGTGAATACGACATCACTTATGTTTCAAGGAAATCCGTAAAAGGAAGCATAATGGCGTAACATTTGGCCGATTTCCCAAGTGATGAGTCCCGAGGACACTGAACCTCAATTTCCCGATGATGGAATCTTTGCTCTAGAAGGGAAAATCGGCGGCAACTCTTCTTCGACGGGCGTCAAACAAAAGGGGAACGGAATAGGAATGCTTACAGTCGATCCTACCGACGAACACACCCCCATAGCGGTAAGGTTGAACTTCGAAGTCACCAACAACTGGCTGAATATGAAGCTTGCATAGCCGGGTTGGAAGCCGCCCTTGAAAGAAATATCATGGAATTGGAGGTGTATGGTGACTCTGCCCTCATCATCAACCAGGTCTCCAATAAATGGAAGACCGTAGACCGAGTCTGAAATATCACACTTACATGGAAGAGCTAGTAACTCAATTCAAGGAGATCAGCTTTAATTACTTGCCCGAGAGATCGCAATAGTTGCGGATGCTGCGCAACACTAGCCTCCTCGTTGAAATACCCGAAGGGAAGTCCGTCAAACCATTCGTAGTCGGGAGAAGAGAAAATCCCGCTTATTGCTTTGAAATCGAAGCGAGGCCGAACCGGCCGGTGATCCACAGTACACTCGGATCTATCGATTACTGAAGGGTGGCGAGGCCTCTTTCAAAAATGAAGATGGGGAATATAAAGAAGGAATCAAAGCAAAGAGCCTCTCAGCCCTGAAGCGACTCGCCTCCCACTATGTTCTTTTGGGAAATATGCTATACAAGAAGCGTTATCAAGGCCCCCTCCTGCGATGCATCGGCAAACAAGAGGCTACGGAACTCATGAGAGAAATACATGGTGGTACCTGCGGCCCCCACATGAATGCTCGAGCCCTGATGCAAATCATACTGAGAATGGGGTACTTTTGGATCTCCATGGAAACCGACTGCATCCAGTTCGTCAAAAGCTGCGACAAATGCCAGCGATACTCAAATCTTAATCATTTGCCTCCTCACGAGTTATACTGCATGACAACCCCCTGGCCTTTCGTCACTTGGGGAATTGATGTCATAGGCAAAATCACGCCACCAGGCAGCAACGGCCACGAATTCGTCCTGGTAGCTGTGGACTATTTCACCAAGTGGGTTGAAGCAAAATCCTACAAAATCCTCAACTCAAGAAAAGTAGCCCTCTTCATCAAAGAGAACATCATATGCCGATACGGGTTACCAGCCGAAATCATCTCAGATAATGGATCCCACTTCGAAGGGGAATGCGAAAGGCTGGCGAGAATTCGAATAACCCGTCACAAGTCATCTCCCTACGAGGCCCCCAAACCAGCGGAGAGCCGTCGAGGCGGCAAACAAGACTTTGGAAAACATCATCCGGAAAATGGCCGTCCGAGGTCGAGATTGGCCCGAGAAGCTACACTGGCACTCTGGGGCTACGAGAGACATCCGTCGAACGGCAACCGCGGGAAACACCGTTTGCCCTCACCTACGGAATGGAAGCCGTACTCCCAATCGAGCTAGAAATCCCTCACTCCGTGTCTTTGTTGGAAAGTCAGGTCAATGAGGTTGAATGGCTCCAAAGTCGCCATGATGAATTGGCTCTACTAGATGAGCGCCGATTGAAAGCAATGGAACATATTCGAGCCTACCAAGGGAGAATGGCCAGAGCCTTCAACAAAAAAGTAAAGCATCGGGAGATCCGAGAAGGTGATCTCGTTTTGAAAGAAAAGCCCTCGGTCCGTGTCAACCCGCTTGGCAAATGGGAGCCTGTTTGGGTCGGGCCATACGTCGTCCAGAAGATCTTCTCCGGAGGAGCCATGCAACTTGCAGACCTCGACGGAAATCCCTTTGTACACCCGGTGAACGGTGACAAGGCTGCGCGAGATACTACGCATAAAAACACCGAGTCAAAAAAAAAAAACTAAAAAAAAAAGAAGAGAGAAAAAAAAAGAGTGCTAAAAGAGTAATACCCAACTAGGTTGAAAACCCGAAAAGGGCGGTCTAGGTAAAAAACAGGGTTGCACCAAAAAAAAAAACAAAAACAAAAAAACAAAAAAAACGAAAAACAAAAAAAAATCGACCGGGTCGAACTACGGAGACTGAGCCCTTTGTTCAAAAGGGAACGTAGAGCGGCGGAAACGGTTCGGTCTAAAGCACAAATAAAAGTCAAAATCTGACATCAATACACTGATCAGACCATGAAAGCGTCTCGAAAAACTCTGAAGCAATTCAAATATTCATTACAAGTTAAAAACTTTTTGATGAGTCTAAGCCCGGTTCATTCCTACAACTGCCAACCTGCTAAAAGAAACTTAAATACATAATCAAACTAATGTGTCTGCTACGACAAGAAAGGGATACTCGGAAACCTCAAGGTCACTCCAAGCCACTCGTACTGGCCTCTCCCCTCTTCTTCCCCCTTCGAGTCTTCTTCTTCTGAACAGGAAAAATGTCGGTCTGCCTCCTACCAAGCTCTGGTATAGGAACAGGATCTATCAAACCGGCCTCTGTCAGGGCCTTAGTGGCCCTAGCATCATCTCTCATCTCCTGTAGCCTAGCTGGTAGCATAGGAGTCCTCCTCTCCTGTCTCTTGACATAAGCCTCATAGTCGGTCACAGCGTCTCCGCTCCTGTCATGAGGGTTGGCCCTCGCCTCAGCCCTCCTCCTCTCGGAAACTGTTAGGTCCTCCACACCCACAATGGCCTCACGCCGTCTCAAAATAGCCACCTGAGTCTCTCCCAGATGCCTCTCGTACCAATCCAGGTACCAAGTGGTCAAGAACACAGGTCTCGAACACCTGAGGATGACCCGAAAGGGAAAGACGTCATACCTCCATACTCGGGAAAGAAATGGAAATACCGAAGGATCATCTATAGAAGCAGAAGCCACCACCCTGGTGGCTATATCATCAAAATCCTCCAAAGGAACCTGCTCCAGGCCGAACTGTCTCAGAACTAAAGCCGGAATGTAGAAGCTGGACTGAGAAAGCCCCGGAAGCATAACTACGGGAGATTTGTCCTGAAGTACTCTGCGAGTCTCCACCCGCCAACAAGGCACTGACCATCTGATATCTTCTGTCTGGCGGCCAGCCATCCAACGCCCCTATGAGCCCTGATCATCAAAATCTACAGCAACCCCTCTCCTGGCGAATGTCCAAGGCTTGATCATATCAGAAGTTTCCCGAAAAATCCCCAAGCGCTCCATCAGCCACAGAGTCAAGAGGAACGGGCTGCCCCTGTGCATATACCGTCTCCCAGTAGCCAGCCTATCGAGAGCATGAAAAGTCTCCCCCAGGATCAGAGGTACAACATCTCTGCCCAAGCGACAATGAACGACTACATCCAGCAGGGACCGATGACAGATCCCAAAAGAATAGACCATGAACAAGGTCCCGAACATGCAAAGTGCAAAGGCATCCCAATAGGCATCGTCAAGCAAGCCTAAGCCCCTAAATCTATCAGGGAGACCGGAAATATCAAAGTGATCGGGACTACAGATCATACCTTGTGCTTCCTCCGGGGAAAGATGAAGGAGGTTGCACAATCTATCAACAAAAGAGGCCCCTCCGGGCAAAGGAACCGCAATTTCTTCCACCTCCGGACCGCCAAGCAAAGCCCGAAATTCTTCCACGGTCGGAACAACCTCGTTGTAAGAAAAGCAAAAAACATGCCTTCTAGTATCCCAAAATGATGAAGAAGCTCTCAAGAGGTCGTAGTCCGGAATCAATTCTTTGAGGGACCATAAACACTTCACCTTGTACCTTTCTTCAAAGAATGACCTCCTCTCATGAATAATCTCCCGAGACCACTCTTTAAACTTGGTGAAGAATTGCATTTGAGAATTTTGGGATAATTTGGGTGGATTTCTCATGCTCACAATTCTCTCCATGGTTTTTCTCTCCTTCTCCCCGAAAATGGCTGTTTGAACTGGTGGTTGAAGAAGGTGTTTGAATTTGAAATAAAGTGAGACCAGATCTGAAGCAAAATTAAAGGACAATGTCAGATGCAGGTCCTGTCCGCGCGGATATGTTTGTCCCCTAAAAAAAAATCTTTGCAACAGTCCAAACTGTTGTACCAAAGGAATATTTTGTCCCAGCCAAAGCCTGTCCAAACCAGTTCATACACCAAACATCTACACCTTTGCCAAAAAACCAAGGCTCATGCAACATTGCATTCATACAGCATTGCATTCAAAAAAAAAATAATAATAAATAACAATAATCATAACAATAATCCTAAATTATTACATTAAAAAAAAAAGCAAAAAAAAAAAAAGTGCATAAAAATAAACTGTATCTGTCTAAACAAATACAATCTCAGTCTCAAAAATCAATCTCAAAAAAATCAGTCTCGAAGGATCGTCAGTCAGAGTCCTCGGTGGCTGGGCCTTTCCCCCGGTCCCTCTTGCGGCTCGGGCCTGCCTCCTCTGTAGCCATGAAGATCTCGGGCTCAGAATCATCGTCCTCGTCCCCGGAAGAAGGCTCGTCAGGACCAACCGGCACGCTCTGATAGGGCAAGCCAAGATCTGCAAAGAAATCATATCCGAAGGTGAAGGCGTCAGACTCCTGGACGTGCGAAGAAGATCCACCATCTTTGCCGCGAGACGTGTCCACTGCCCGTAAGGATCTCCGAGAATGACGTGGTCCGAAGGTAGTACCACGCGAGGATCAAGGAGAGGAGAAAGAGGAGTCTCGGAGGAAGTCTCTGAAGGAATAGGGGAAGCCTCCGCACGACGGGCGCCGGCTGTGGTCGCCTCGCTCTAGCCCGAGGGGCTCCACAAGCCACCATCCTCCTGATGAATCTCTTAGCCCCGATCACCTGCTTCGTCAGCTTCTCCACGACCACCTCCAGAAACTGCACGAAAGCAAAAGCGTCAGAAGCAGTTGAAGCAAAAAAATGATGACAGAAAGAAAAGAAAAGACGAAGCAAAAAAGAGGTGGAAAGGAAAAGCCATACCTTCATACCCGGACGAGGTCGGAAAGCTCGTGGAAGCCGCTCAGGCTGAGGGATCTGCACCCTCAATCGGACCCCATCCTGGACATATGAAAAGTCCGTCCGAGGGTACCGCGGGACCCCTAACCCCTCCCTATCCAGGCACTGGGCGTCCTCGGCCTCCTCAAGACAAATACCGGATACGGCTCGATCGCCACGAATGCCGAGAAGTGGGCCGCCCCGGTAATCATCCCGGAGTCACAGATCTCTCGCTAGGATGCATCATGTCGGTGGGAGGCTCCACCGGTGTCATCAAAGGCGAATTCACGCCATGCTGGTGCGTCACCCTCTCCCCCAGATAATAGACGTCGCAAGTCAAGCCCCTCAAAATCCTCCGCTGCACGGTCCAAATCTCGGCGCCCTTCGGTGCGCCACATCGAAACGATCCCGGGGATAGAATATCATCTCCTCATCCGTCTCGGCCCTCGTCAAAGGAAGGCAATCCGAGTACACGAGGGTCGTGCACCCCTAGAACCTTTCTTCTCTCGGGCATGCTTGGACCGAGGAGCGCATGGCCGGATATGCCCCGATATACTCCGCCAGTGCCGCCACATCGTGACGTGGAAGAACTCACAAAACCATGCTGCGAAAGATAAAGTCGATTAAGTGCGGAAAAGAATGCGTGCTTAAAGGAAAAGGGAAAGCAAAAGAAAGCTTATACCTCGAGCAAACTCGAAGCGGTAGAAGGAGCTCACGGCCTTCCTTTGTATCTATCAAGAGCAAAGTAAAGCTCGCCCGGCCGGCCTCTCCCCAAGAGACCTCTCCAGCCATCCCCACATCCTCCAAACTCCTCAGCAAAGCAAACATCGCCGTCCCCTCGGCGTGTCCAAAAAGAGTGCTCGAAAAAGCAAACCATAAAAAGGCCCTAGCAATGCGCTCGGCGCCTATCCTCTCAAATCCCCGGCCTCGTAGCTCCCGATGATCTCCACAATCTTCCCATAAACCACGGCATACTTCATCCCCATCCCCTTTTTGGGAATGGGGGTAAAGCCCAGAAGAGGCTGCAGGTCCACGTCACTGTAGCCGTCCCGCCACTCAATGCTGCGTCCATTAAAGGACAGACCCGTGATCGCAGCGTAGTCGGAAGGCGTAACCGTAGCCTCGCCCAGAAGAAGTGAAACGTGTGGGTCGCATCCCACCAATGCTGCGCCAAAGCAAACATCATGCCCTTGCTCTTAGGGAACTTAACCAACCCCCTCAAGCACTCAATGAACTCGTATAGCCCGGTCTCAACAACAATCTGTCTCGGACTCATCAAAGCTCCTCGGCCCGCAATCGGAAGCCGGTCCCACAGGTCAACTACAGACTCCACTGATCCTCGAGTCTTCATCTTATTCAATTTGCTCCGTCACGTAGTTGTTTACCGCAATAAAAAAAAAAAGAGAAAATGTCAAAAAAAATTGCATTTAAATAAAAGAAAGCATATACATGCATCATGCAACACAAAGTTTTGAAGAAAATTCGGCAGCATAACAGCATGCAATGAACCTAGCCCCATTTTTCTTGCACAAGAGAAAGCAGTTTTCACCAAATCCCAACCAACATTCATTCATACAAAGAGTCGACGGAAGTAAAAACTCCGTCCCATTTTTCATAAAATAACATGCATACATATCATTCATGGAATCATCATCTCATTGAAAAAAAAAAAATCCTACGTTTACAAAAAAAAAAAGAGCATGCACACATTCATATCAACATTGCAAGAATCCTACATTGCAACAAAAGAAGTCCGTCCCAAATTCGGGAAATTGTTCATCATAGTCTCATATTTCAAAAAAAAAATGGCGAAAATGCCAATTCTTTTCCCAAGCAAAATGCACATTTTGAGTTACCCATATATTCATTGCAAAATGCACAACATCAAAAATCCAATTTCAGTGTCAAGAACACAATTTTTCGAAATTCAAGTCATAATTTTCGAATTTTTCATTGAAATTTTCGGATAAAAAAAAATGGCAAAATGCCAATTCTTTTTTTCAAACAAAATGCACATTTGGGTTACCCACAAATTCATTACAACATGCAAAGCATCAAAATCAAATTCCAAGCCCAAAAACATCACCATTTTCAAAAAAAAAATTCAAAATTCATTTTCAAGCAAGAAATCGACAAAGGGATCGAAAAGATTCGAAGTATACCGTTCGGAGACTCGGATCAGTGGCCCAATGTTGCCACGCATCGGGGTAATGCTCCTCCGCAATCGATTGCGAAAGAGTGTAATGCCTCCTCATTCGGACAAGCTCTAATCGTCTCTCGGCAACCGGACCGCGTCCTTGACCATGAAAAGCAACTCCCCCGTGTTCCATTGCTCAAAAATCGAAGAAAAATGGAAGAATTTTGGAGCTTTTTGGCCAACAATGGCGGCTTGGGCGATTGCTCTCCCTCTCCCTCGTCGGCGTTCAAAACTGTAAAGGGGAAGAAGAAAAGGCCACGGCCTTTTAAAAAACCAATCTGATTTTCAATCCCCCCCGCGCGGACACGATTGAAGGGTCAAAATGACCCTTTTGCCCTTTAAAAATCCAGAACTCTGCAATTTGATCCTAGACTTAACAGAGTTAACCAAAGTTAACCAAAGTCAACCCCCTTTCAAAGGAACCCCCACGGCAGTCAAACATAAGTCCGATCTCCCCGAGAAAGATAACGGAATCCCGTATCTTTCATCAAAATCATCAACGGCAGTCAAACGTAAGTCCGATTTCCCCGAGAAAGATAACGGAATCCCGTATCTTTCATCAAAATCAATCAACGGCAGTCAAACGTAAGTCCGATTTCCCCGAGAAAGATAACGGAATCCCGTCTCTTTCATAAAAATCACCAACGGCAGTCAAACGTAAGTCCGATCTCCCCGAGAAAGATAACGGAATCCCGTATCTTTCATCAAAATCATCAACGGCAGTCAAACGTAAGTCCGATTTCCCCGAGAAAGATAACGGAATCCCGTATCTTTCATCAAAATCACCAACGGCAGTCAAACGTAAGTCCAATCTCCCCGAGAAAGATAACGGAATCCCGTATCTTTCATCAAAATCATCAACGGCAGTCAAACGTAAGTCCGATTTCCCCGAGAAAGATAACGGAATCCCGTATCTTTCATCAAAATCAATCAACGGCAGTCAAACGTAAGTCCGATCTCCCCGAGAAAGTTAACGAAATCCCGTTTCTTTCATCAAAATCATTCCCCGGCAGTCAAACGTAAGACCGATCTCCCCGAGAAAGTTAACGGAATCCCGTTTCTTTCATCAAAATCATCAACGACAGTCAAACGTAAGACCGATCTCCCCGAGAAAGATAACGGGATCCCGTATCTTTTATCAAAATCATCAACGGCAGTCAAACGTAAGTCCGATTTCCCCGAGAAAGATAACGGAATCCCGTATCTTTCATCAAAATCAATCAACGACAGTCAAACGTAAGTCCGATTTCCCCGAGAAAGATAACGGAATCCCGTCTCTTTCACCAAAATCACCAACGGCAGTCAAACGTAAGTCCGATCTCCCCGAGAAAGATAACGGAATCCCGTATCTTTCATCAAAATCATCAACGGCAGTCAAACGTAAGTCCGATTTCCCCGAGAAAGATAACGGAATCCCGTATCTTTCATCAAAATCAATCAACGGCAGTCAAACGTAAGTCCGATTTCCCTGAGAAAGATAACGAAATCCCGTCTCTTTCATCAAAATCACCAACGGCAGTCAAACGTAAGTCCGATTTCCCCGAGAAAGATAACGGAATCCCATATCTTTCATCAAAATCAATCAACGGCAGTCAAACGTAAGTCCGATCTCCCCGAGAAAGTTAACGGAATCCCGTTTCTTTCATCAAAATCATTTCCCGGCAGTCAAACGTAAGACCGATCTCCCCGAGAAAGTTAACGGAATCCCGTTTCTTTCATCAAAATCATCAACGGCAGTCAAACGTAAGACCGATCTCCCCGAGAAAGATAACGGAATCCCGTATCTTTCATCAAAATCAATCAACGGCAGTCAAACGTAAGTCCGATCTCCCCGAGAAAGTTAACGAAATCCCGTTTCTTTCATCAAAATCATTCCCCGGCAGTCAAACGTAAGACCGATCTCCCCGAGAAAGTTAACGGAATCCCGTTTCTTTCATCAAAATCATCAACGGCAGTCAAACGTAAGACCGATCTCTCCGAGAAAGATAACGGGATCCCGTATCTTTTATCAAAATCATCAACGGCAGTCAAACGTAAGTCCGATTTCCCCGAGAAAGATAACAGGATCCCGTATCTTTTATCAAAATCATTCCCCGGCAGTCAAACGTAAGACCGATCTCCCCGAGAAAGATAACGGGATCCCGTATCTTTCATCAAAATTATTCCCCGGCAGTAAAACGTAAGACCGATTTCCCCGACGAATACGTCTGATTTTTCCCCAGAGAGGCTAACAAAATCCCCAGCAAAGCCAACGAAATCTCGAGCAGATTTAGAACTACGAAAGGGCTTGATTCCCACTAGGGATACGTAGGTAGCCTATCTTTAGGTCCAGCCCCTCGACCAAAACGGTCACCCTCTCCTTCGGCAGCAGACAAAGTCCACCGAAAGGCCATTTCAAATCAAGGTTCGAGGCACCTAAAACGCCATCTCCAAGGTTCGAGGCACCTAAAACGCCATCTTCAAGGTTCGAGGCACCTAAAACGCCATCATCAAGGTTCGAGGCACCTAAAACGCCATCATCTCTAGGGTCAAAGACCCGAACTACGACTGGCTTGATTCCTCTTAAGGATACGTAGGTAGCCTATCATTAGGTTCAGCCATCCGACCGAAAATGGTCATTCCCAGCAGAGCGGATAGCCATCCGACCGAAAATGGTTATTCTATCCCCAGCAGAGCGGATAGCCATCCGACCAAAAATGGTTATCTCTTATCCCCAGCAGAGTTTCTTTCCAGCAACCGACTGCAGAACTCGCTCATCAGGTTCGAGGCACCTAAAACGCCATCATCTCCAGGGTCAAAGATCCGAACTATGGCCGGCTTGATTCCCACTAGGGATACGTAGGTAGCCTATTAAATAGGTTCAGCCACTCGATCACTTGATCATCCTGCCAAATATGGAGCCTTACTCTTATCGACGACCCCGCTTCCTTCGAAAGCGCCGTCGCCGAGGGGCTACTGTAAGTGCTCCAATTTGAGCTTGTTAGTATTTTCGAAAGTTATAACATTCCTAACAATTCCTAACATTCCTAACATTTCTAACAAAGCAAGGGCAAAGTGGGCATTGTTATTTAAGGATAAACCAAGGAAAGGAATCAAAAAAGCAAAAGAAATTGGAAAAATCCGAATTGGGCAAGTTGAAAAACATAAACTGCTGGATTTTTGAATTTTATTCTTCCTGTCCAAAGCCTGAAGCTGTAATTAATGAACAGTGCACGCTAACAATCCCATCCGCGCGGACATCATTGTAATTTCAGAGGGCTATAAATTGAGGCCTTCAGTCTCAGAAATAGGAGAGAAAAAACACAATTGGCTCATAGAAGCTGTATTCTGGCGAAAAATAGAGAGAAAACAGTGGGAATTCACTAGAATTGCCACCATTTTCTCTTCAATCTTTCCCAAACCCCACTCACTCAAAATACTTTCAAAACACTCTCATACATACTCTCATACATACACCAATCCAAGCTCAAATCACCCCTTAGGAGGAGGATTAGAGAGAAAACATAGAGGACTTAAGTGTTATCTACTTGTTTTCTCTTTGACCAACTCTATCATCAAACCCTAAACACATTCAAGCCTTGAATCCACCCAAACACAAATCCAAACACCAAATCTTGATACTCCTCAAGTCAAACACCAAATCTTGATACTCCTCAAGTCAAATTCCAAGCCTAGGAAGATAGGGTGTCACCATTGGTAAAGCCCTCCTTCTCTAAACCCTAAAACTCCCTTTTAACTTCTTGTTCATCTTGTTCTTCTTACTTTGATTTACTTTAAGTCTAGTTTAACTTAAATCTTGACCTAAGATGGTCATCTTGAAGTTCATCTTCATGAATGACCATCTCAAGTGGTCCACATTTTAAATCTCTAGTTGATTTTTCTCTTTAATTTCATCTCTACAAAATTCCCCTTCCCAAGCAAATAAAATGCTTAAGTCCCAATGTACCCCAAGGATGGTTTGATATAGTTGATTCACCACTAAAATGTCAGGTGATCACTAATCAAAACCTAGGGAAATGGGGACAAGCATGGATTCAAAACCCCCTTTAAAATCATGTTTTCCTTCTTGAGAAGTTGCTGTCCAGTAGCAATTTTCTAAGACCCCAGTCCATGGTCTAATTTTTTTGGACACAGATAAACTTGGAATTTGGTGTTGACTACAAAATACTTTTTGTAGCCAACATCAAGAACTTTTCAAACTTATTTTTACTTTATTTTTTGCGTGAGTAAAACTCCATTTTCCAAATTTTCTTTTGAAGGTCAGATCACCAGTCTCTGGGAGTCCAGATCTCATATCTGAGATTTCCAGAAGGTTTTGAGTCCTCAAATCTTCTCCAAAATGAAAAATTATTTCACATAAATCTTATTTGAGGTGTCTGGAACAACTTTCATTCTCTGAGTTTTCTCATATTATGAAGTTTTGAAGCCCTTAAATCAATTTCAAAGTCAAGTGTCCACTGCCTTTTTCATTCTGGCAGAAGTGGTTTCCAACTTCCAAAAATCTTTTGAGTACCAAAACTCAACCCAAAAATCACACCAAAAATCATGGGATCTTTCCAAAGTCTAGTAAAGAATTCTCAATTTTTACTTTCCTCAGTTTCAACTCATTTTGGCCAAAGTAACACACACACACACACACACACACACACAAACAAATGGTTTTTAGCTTGGAAGACTCGTTTTACGAGGCATCCCGGGTGCACACTAACGTCCTTCCCGGCATGTAACGTGACCTCCGAACCCAAATCTCTAATCTCGGGCATTTTTCAAAGTTTTGGCCCTTAAAACAAAAACGGCGTGGCGACTCCGTCTTTTTCCGGTTTTATTTGATTTTCAAAGAAACGCAAAATCGAATTTTCCCGCGAAATTGGAATTTCAACATCGTCACACATAGGGTCCTAAAGTCCTTAAAATAAATAGGAGGTTATGGTATCAATCAAATCTAATACAAAATAGGAGGGTTAAAATATGCATACCCAACAATCTCCCCCTATTTGATTGATGCCATTACCTACTACAGCAAAAGCAAACATTGTACTTGGTAAAAACATGTCCATAAGAATTAACATGGTAAGCCATGTCCCAAGTCAATGCACACACTAGCTTAAGCTATAGATTTCTATACTTTTGAAAGATTAAAAACTTACAATTTGAAGAGTATAGAAATGCATTCAGTGCACTTAAAAAGTATGAGTTTAAGTTCAAAGTGCATTTTAAACTGAATGTTTAAACATCAATTCAAAAGAATGATTTTTAATTTGAAAAATATTTGAATGAGGTTTAAGACCATAAGCGGTTTCATTGTTCTACAAACAAGCAGTTTTATATGAACAAGATTTTGGAACCATGATGCAATTTCCATTAATTCCTAAGATAATTACAAGTACAGGAATGAAGGAAAATTACAAGGTTACAAAAAAAACAAAACAAAGTAAGTTGGACAAAGAAAATACAAGGAGAGTGCGGTCCAACTTACACAAGCGGTTCAAAAAGGAAAAGCGGTTTACTGCTGGGGCGGCTTGTTAACTTCATGATCAGCTCCACTTGGCCCAGCTCTTGATTGGTCAGGGGCAAACGCTTTCCTCAATCTTCTAACTTCCTCTGCGGTTCTGGTGAGAGTAGCTTCAAGCTTCTTTAGGGCATTGACAGAATGAGCAGAGGTAGAATTGGTAGCACCAACCGCTTTGGTATTTTTCACAAGGTTTTCCTTGATAATGTCAAGCTTTACATTAACAGAGGAATAGATAGAGTTGAAAATGGTGTGGAGTTCCTCTTGAACTAAAGCAGTTTGGGCTTGAATTGCTTGTTCCATAGGCTCGAGACCCGCGAGATACCTTCGGGGGAGGATTTGAGTTCATTGACTGTTGAGCCTAGTCTGGAGTTGAATCCTTCCCTGAGGTTGTCCAAGCGGTCATTGAACTCATCTTGGATCTCGTTCAGCTTGGCCTTCACATCTCCAGCAACAGTATCAAGATTGACCTTAGATACTACTTTGAAACAGTCAATCTGAGCAAGCACTTCCTCACACAAATTATCCAAGGCTGTCTGGACAACTTGAGATAATTGCGGTCTGGATTGAAGGAAATCAAGGAATTTTGAGCTTAAGCTACCCAGATCCTTTTCAAGGGAGGAACAAAGTTTTTCTCCAAGGATATCCAAAGATTTTTTCATCTCCTCAACTGATGCTTTATCTTTTAGGTCTTTGACCAAACCAGCTTCAAGGGATTTCTGAAAGGCTTCAGAAGCGGTTTTGATCATGGAAGCGGTTTGATCAGGAGGAGCGGTTGAGGAGGAGGATGGAATTGCTGTAGATCTCTCCCCCTTAATGGCATCAAGCAAAGAGGCCTTAAGGTTAGCCAATTCAAGGGAGTGAGAATCCACCTTGGCTTGCAAATTGCGGTTGGATTCAAGGAGGGTTTCATTTGAGGCAGTCAAGGAAATGACATGGCCTTGGTTTATTATAAGTTGGCCTTGAATCAGGGTTAGGTTTTGGAGAATTTGGGAGTATTCTGAAGGAGGGGCGGTTGAGGGTGAGGCGGTTGGAAATATGGGAGGTGGTTGGGTTTGGTTGGTTTTAGGCGCGGTTTGGGTTTGGGGAGGTATGTTTGGAGGAGGTGAGTTCTGCCTAATGGGTGAGTTGTGAGGAGTTGGGGATTTTGAAGGGGTGTTTGATTTAGAGCGATTAGGTGTAGGGGAATGGGAGCGGTTTTTGTTGGGGGAATTGGTTGGGGTTGGATCATCCCTAACAGATTTGGAGGTGGCATGTCCAGCAGAGGGCTTGGACTGCCATTGTTGATAGAGCGAGCATTGAGTAGGGGTTTGGTTGGAATGTTGTGAGTTTATGGAATGGGAATGTTGGGGTGAGTTATATTGGGATTGAGAAGATAGGGGTGATAGTGATTTTAAGGGGAAGGTGAAGGGGAATTTTGAGGTGATTGAGGAGGGGAATTTCTGGGAGGTGAAGGAGAGGGTGAGGGTTGGACAGGCTTGGTCTTTTTAGAGGTTCTCTTTTTGGCTACCATCTTCCTTCTCTTAGGTTTCTCCCCCTGAATTGGAGCGGTTTTGATAGGGGAAGGAGTTATGGATTTGGATTTTGAAGGGGATCTGGCTGGGGATTGGGTAGGTGATTGGACAGGAGAGGTTTGATGGGTTGGAGGCGGTCTCTCTTCTTGAAGCGGTTCTTGTTGAGTAGCGGTTGGGTCAACAATCTTTCCTTTGGCTTGATACTTCTCAGCTTGTTCCTTGGCCAATCTATCAATTCTGTCTTGAAGAACCTTCATCTGTTCTTCCACAGTCAATCCAACCATCTCATCCCTAGCCTTCTTGGCCCTAGCTACCAAGTTGGGAATACTTGGGTCTTCCTCTTCTTCATCCTCTTCATCCACCAAGTTCATGGTTTCAGATGGCTTTTTCAGCTTCTCCTTACTGGGACCAGCTCCATCATCAGCTGTAGGCGGTTTGGTTGCTGGAGCGGTCTTGGTCTTCTTTGGTGGCGGTTCTGTTCTGGCTTGGGGCTTCCTGGACCGCTTGGCTCCTTTAGTTTGAGGAGCGGTTGTAGGATCTCTGAGCTCATAAGGTTCCTTCAAGGGATAGGTGTCTGCATCATACAAAGATTTGTATAATGCATCTCCATTTGCATATCTGAAGGAATGGCATGCAAGAAATCTAAGGGAATCAAAAGAACAATCCACCATCAGTTCAGGATTCTTGGTGACCATATCATCTAGATGCTCATAGTCCATCAAAAGAGCGGTTATGATCCTGCAGAATGGTCTCCACCTTTGATCTTCACCTTTGACCTTGGACTTATAGGTCTCAATGCTATCCTTAATTTCCATGTAGAGGATTTTAGGCCAATGCAGTTGAATCTCCATAAATATAGCAGAACTATACATCCATTGTTGGGATGTAAAGTTGTTGTGATTTCCTGTCTTCCCACATATGGATCTCCCCACTAGATGACCTATAAAGTTCATCAGCTCACCAAAATTCTTTCTGGGGATCTTCTTGTACTTCTTAGACAAGGTGTCTACTTTGGCGGTTTGGAAAGCAGCATTGTCTTGAATGACTTGATTTACCTCTAAGGGAGCTCCACCAACAGTAAATCTGAAAAGCCTTCTGATGTCAATGTAATCTATGGAGAGCTTCATGCCTTCAACAACAGCGGTCAGGCAGGCAACTTTTTGACCTTGATCTAGAACTCTTGATCTCTTCTTAGCGGTTGCAAAGAATTGATCCACGAAAGATGGTACTATGAAATCTTGCTTCTTGGTGAAAAGCGGTAGGATGCCTGAAACTCTTAGCTTCCTCAGCAACTCCCTTCCAAGAGCATCTATTTTGAGCTCTTCCTCATTTACTTCCCAACCTGGTAGGAAGGTAGTTGGATCCTACAAATTAAAATATCAAGTGTTAGATCCATTTGTGTATTCATAGTTCACATGCGGTTTGAGCACCAAGCGGTTGAGAAATGGTGCGGTTTGAAAATTTCAAACCTCAAGTGAAACCATGAATACTTAAACAAATAATGAGGACTTGAGAATAAAATTACTTAAGTACGTGGCATTGTAATCCAAACTTATCTCACACTGCAAGCAGTGATTAGAGAGGAATTTCTTGGTTTCCAGCCTATATACTTAGTAAAATCTCAAAGATTATGAAAGGAATTTAAACAACATGCGGTTTCAAAAGATCTTGAAAAAGAGGTTTAGAGCATGCGGTTTAGCTTGAAAAAGGGAGGAGCGGTTTGAAACAGAAATTCCTAAGCGGTTGCATATAAGCGGTTTCAAACCAAAATGAAATCCAAAATTTCTGAAAAAGTGAAAAATTATTCTAAGTGTTGGAAAACATTTTTCAGAATCAAGGCATCCAAAACATATGAATATTCAAGAAAAACTCATGGGTTTTATGAAGAACACGAAGAACAGTTCAAGAACACCAAGAACAGAGATTTACAAAACTTAACTAAAATAAGCAAATAGCATATCAAAATGATCACATTGGGAAGGGGAATAATAATATATCTTTAAAATAACAATCTTTACCCAGAATCATCAAGAAACACTAAAAATGTAAAGTGGGTGTTCGAAGGTTATGAACTTAAAATCTCAAAATCAGTGTTCTAAACATGGATTGATCATGAAATAAACTTTAGAAACTAAATCAGTGCATCAATCCGAGCAAAACCCAACAATTATCATCAAAAATGAGTAACAAATAAGATCAAAATCACCAAAGTTATGAACTGAAGAATACGAACAGTTTCTTGTTCATCCATGGCAGTTATGCAAAAATTTAAAGATTAGGGTTAGTGATTTGTTACCATTTCCAGGATAGGTTTCTTTGCCCTAGCAACAGTTGAGGCCCTTTGTCTTTTAGAAGTTGTTGCCATTGATGATTAACTTTGAAAATGGAGGTTTTGTAAAAAGTTTTAGAGAGAGAGAGAGTGAGTTGGTGAAGAAGAGAGTACGAATGACAGAGATGGACAGTGAAAAGTTTTTAGGTTTCACCAAACAGGGTATATATAGGGTGAAGGGGTGGAGGCAGTTGGTCAGAAGGAATGATTGAATTAAACCAACTGTTACACCCTTTCACCTCCTGCACCTCTCTCAATGACGGCTGACATAAGGGTTTTTAATGCTCATGTCCCCTTAGCATTAAATGCTCTTAATTTTGAAATAAACGTGGGAAAACATTTGCAAAAATATCCTTATGTCAAAAATAATGGCTAAAAAATAAACAAAAGAATTTGAACAGTTTTTTTTTTTTTAAAGAAATAAGGATGAGACATAAATGGACAGAATTTACTCTTTGTTGAAACGCGGTTTGGATCCAAGCGGTCTGACTGCATCAAGCGGTTGAAAACTGGCGGTTGGATGCAGGCGGTTGGATCTCTTGCGGTTTTGGTACAGGCGGTTTCAACACAAGCGGTCTCAATCCTTAAGAGTTTCAATCCTAAACTCAACAAACAAGTTAGCCAATAAAAAGTATGGAATTTATTTAAGTTCAAGCATACCCATTTCTCCTCTGAGGAATGAAAACCTCTTGGAGTCAAGAGCCTTGGTGAGGATATCAGCAATCTGGTTGTCTGTCCCCACGTACTCTAAATGGATATTCCTCTTCTCCACATGGTCTTTGAGGAAATGATACTTGATATCAATATGCTTGGTCTTGGAATGCATGACAGGGTTGTTGGAGACTGAAATAGTTGAAGTGTTGTCACACATGATGGGGCAAATCCCTTCATGGATTCCATAGTCCACCAACTGCTGCTTCATCCAAAGGATTTGACAGCAACAACTACCCGAAGCAATGTACTCGGCCTACGTGGTTGACACTTTGAGCCCGATGCTTGCTTCTTGCGCCCAAGCAACTAGTCTATTCCCAAGGAAATGACAAGTACCACTAGTGCTTTTCTGTCAATAGTGCAGTTTGCATAATACGCACTGAATAACCTATAAGATCGAAATTCGAATCTTTGGAATACCAAAGTCCAAGGTTAGTAGTTCCAGATAAATAGCGGATTATACGCTTGATCGCAATAAGATGTGCTTCTCTAGGATACGCTTGATAGCGTGCACATACACAGACACTAAACATGATATCGGGCCTACTTGCAGTTAAATAAAGTAATGAGCCGATCATACCTCGATATAAAGTTTGATCAACTTTCTTACCTTTGAGATCCTTATCTAGCTTATTGCCGGTGGCCATAGGAGTATCATATGCTTTAGCATTTTCTAATCCAAACTTCTTTATCAACTCCTTGGTGTATTTAGCTTGGCTGAGAAAAATACCTTCTTCGCATTGCTTGATTTGAAGCCCGAGGAAGAATGTTAATTCTCCCATCATGCTCATCTCAAACTTGCTTTTTATTAGCTTCTCGAAACGCTTACAAAGTAACTCGTTAGTAGAACCAAAAATAATATCATCGACATAAATTTGAACAAGTAAAGTATGCTCATTATATTTGGCAATAAAAAGAGTTGTATCAATTTTACCGCGTTTAAATCCTTTTTCTTGTAAAAATTTAGAAAGAGTCTCATACCATGCCCTTGGAGCTTGCTTAAGTCCATACAAAGCTTTCTGGAGTTTGTAGACATGATTGGGAAATTTGGAGTCTTCAAATCCAGGTGGTTGGGCAACATACACGGTCTCTTGCAGTTCGCCGTTGAGGAATGCACTCTTTACGTCCATTTGATATAACTTGAAACGCTTGAAAGAGGCGTATGCTAAGAAAATTCTGATAGCTTCCAATATTGCAACTGGAGCAAAAGTTTTATCATAATCGATTCCTTCTTCTTGCCTATATCCTTGTGCAACCAACCTTGCTTTATTCCTAGTGATGCTTCCATTCTCGTCCATCTTATTCCTAAATACCCACTTAGTTCCTATCACTCCTTGATCCTGAGGTCTAGGCACCAAAGTCCAGACCTTGCATCTTTCAAACTGGTTGAGTTCTTCTTACATAGCAACAACCCAACTGGAATCTTGGAGTGCTTCATCAATCTTCTTGGGTTCAACTTGAGATAAAAGAGAAGTATGCTCGTCATAATTTGATTTCCTTGTTTGAACACCGGAAAACAGATCACCAATCACATTTATGAGGGGATGACTGCTGACTTCACGAACCTTCGGGGGTAAGTCTGGTTGGACTGAGGTTTGCTGAAGATCTTCAATTGGAACGTCGTTAGATCCTTCAACGAAGTCATGGAATGTAAGTTGACGAAGAGGTTATATAAGTTGGATAGGGGAATTCTCAACTTCATCTTCCCTAGGAGTTGCATCTGGAGTAGGAACTTCAGGTGCGGTTTCAAACGTGCGGTTTGAGGGAATTTCAGTTGAGGGTGCTGGATTTTGCGGTTGAGGTTCAGGTGCGGTTTAAGATGGTTCACCTGGTTCATTATGCTCAACAAAATCATCAGCAACATTTGGAGCCAAATGTGGCTCAAGGAGAGAATGCTCATCAAAAGTAACATGGACAGACTCAACTATTTTTAAACTAGTTTTATTGAAAACACGAAAAGCTTTTGAATGTTTAGCATACCCAACAAAAATACCTTCGTCGGCCTTGGCTCCCGAATTTACCTCTATTTTCTCTTTCGTTGTAGAGGACAAAACATTTGCGCCAAAGATCTTGAAGAATGCAATGTTGGGGGTTCTTCCTCGCCAAAGCTCATAGGGAGTCTTGTTATAGGTTTTGTTGATGAGGGAGCGGTTACTGAGTGAAGCATGCGGTGTTGATTGCTTCACCAAAATACTGAGGTAGCTTCAGCT